>RJWJ010010872.1:0-45804 GCA_004363605.1 Indri indri | reverse complement strand
GTCCCATCTCTTAATATCATCCTAATGGTAATTGAATTCCAACATGAGCTTTGGAGGGGACAAGGGGACATTCAAACATAGCAGGGGTGAAAAAGGTTACCTTCTCTGCCAGTCAGCTTCCAACCGCCTCCTTTACCCTCTAAAAATGTGAGGCTGAGGACTGTCAGAATGGTGTAGCTTCCGCCTTGATAGGATTTCCTAGGGAAGTGTTACAGGTTAATCTTTCTGAGTCGTGGTTTACTAGTCAGTAACCTGGGACAACAGTATCTGTCCCTCCTTGCCTCCTGGGGCTGTCTGTTTATTTTTATTTCAAAATGTTAAGGGGATAAGAATGTTTTTGTTACATGGATACATTTTATAATGCCTAAGTCGGGGCTTTTAGGGTGCCCATCACCTGGATAGTGTTCACTGTACCTGATGGTAGGTTTTTACCCTCCCCCACCACCCCTCCCCCACCACCCCTCCCCCTTTCTTGATTTCCAATGACCTTTACATCTCTTTGTGCCCCTGTGTCCCCATTGATTAGCTCCCAGTTATTAGAGAGTGCGTGTGGTGTTTGTTTTTCCATTCCTGAGACACTTCACTTAGGATAATAGTCTCCAGTTCCTTCCAAGCTGTGGCAAATGACATTATTTCATTTTTTTTTACAGCTGAGTACTACTTCATGGTGTGTATGTATGTATGTATACATACATATACACACACGCGCACATGCGCACACACACACACATCACATTTGTTAATCCACTTGTGAACTGATGGGCACTTTGTGAATGTGAATTGTGCTGTGATAAATATTCGAGGGCAAACTGTTTAAATATGTTTAAATAAATCACTGCAAGGGCTTTCAAAACAGTAAGGGACTATGCGAATGCATCTACCTCCTTACTATTCTAATTCTCAGGCCAGAAATCCAAGGGAACAATGCAGACAGGTGCGAGTGGTGATTCTCAGCTGGAAGAGATTTTGCTCCCCAGGGGATGTTGGCATTTTGGGTTGACCTTAGGTGGGGCAGAGGGAGGTATCACTCCTAGCATCTGGGGAGCAGAGGTCAGGGATGCTGCTCCACATCTGACAATGCACTGGACAGCCCCCCCCTCCCAACAAAGAATTATCTAGCCCAAAATGTCGTCAGTGCTGAGGTTGAGAAGTGGTGGGCAGGAGGAATGCGGGTATCCTACGGATGAGGCTCCCCCACATCCTGTTTTGGTCTAAGCATAGCCATCGCAAGGAAACAAAATGGAGCGGCATCACAGCTTGAAACAATGGGTCAGAAAAAGGGGAAAGCTAGATCAACGGTAATGGAGCAATGGAGAACTTATCCACTAGTTATTAAGCTATTATCCATGTGCACTAGATATTAAGCTATTGTCTCTCGGCAATGGAGAACTTATCCACGTGCACCAGTTATTAAACTCTTGTCTCTGCTTTGGATCTGGGGCTGGGAGCTGCAAATGATGTTTCTTCTTTGCCAGTTGCTCCCTGCTAGGTGCTGTCAATAGGGGGCACTGGAGAGAGGCTTGAAGAGCAGAAAGGCATGCATTCATTCTGCACTCACTCATTCCTGAGCTTCCTGTTCCCCTTGTCGTCTCCTGGATAATGCTGCTTTGCCCTGGCTGTGGCAGTCCGTTGCAATAGCAGCAGTTGAGGCCAGGTTGCAGCTTTTGCAACACCCACAGAAACAGCCTGTTTGCATCCTCTGAGAGACAGCTTTGACACCCCCCTTGCCCAAGTCAGAGCTGCTATCTGTGGAGCTCTCCTCCGAACTCTAAATCTTAACAACCCTAACCTCTTCCTTTGCGCCCTCAGCCCAAGTGCGGTAGCTGCTTCATCCACTTTCCGTCTCCTGGATACGCTCATGTTCTGTGGTTGCATTTTCAGGTCTTCAATACAGTTAATGATTTTATACAGCAAGTCCTCTTTTACACTAACTGGTGTGGTTCATGGCTCCTGCACGGACCTTGGCTGATACAGGAATGAAGCGCAACCTCCTTGACACAGTGAGGGGCGCTCGAAAGTTCCATGTCCCACCTCGCTCCAGCTGGAGTCAGGAAGGGCTACCTTGCATGGCAGCTCCTCAGTGTTGAGGGGTGTGAGAGCCTTGCTCATTTCAGCTAGGTGCGTAAAGAACACCATGGTGAGGTGTCACCATCAAAGGTGACGATGTATTTCACCTCGTCAGGACAGACTTGTGCAGTTGAGGTGCTGTGTACAAGGAAACAAGAAGCTTGTAAGTTCTTGGGTCTAAAAGCGGTTCTCCTTGGTTCTGGCCAGTGGTCTCATTGGGACTTTGCCAAATCAACAAGACAGAAGAGCCCAAGCTCCCTTCCAAGGGTAACATCCATCTCCCACTGTGCTCACCAACAGCTGTTTGTGTCTTCTCTCTGCAAGTCAAACATACTAGAAAGCAATTTTGTGTAGAACATGAAGGCTACTTTCCAAAAAACGGTTAAAAAAAAAAAGAATCTGTGGTAGAAAAGCATTCATTTGTCAGATCTATAAAGACAGTAAGAAATGCCCCAGCTTTGAAACACGTCACTTGGTTTATGGGAAGAAACTATGAGATACCTATCTTTATTTTCAATAAGTAAATATTTAAAAAAAATTATACTGCTTGTGTATATTCCTCTGTCCCAGCTGGAAACAGTAGTTGCAAAACAGTCCACGATCGGCAGCCGGGGAATGGCGACAAATGAAAAAGAAAGCCACATCGCTCCGCTTTGTGCAGGAAACGTCCACGAGTTATTCCTTTCCAGGAGGACACAAGAAGAGGAAAACATGTGCTTGAGGGATGTGAGTGTGCAATCGTGTCATTCCTTAAAGCCCAGAGTAGCCAGAAATGCACAGCTGTGGCTCCAGAGGCTGTCACCCACCTGACTCAGGGATGGTGCCACTGCGGGTCCCAGGCTAGAAAGACCGGAGACCACCTCGGGGTGTAGAACTTGGAGACTGGTGTTTTTTCCCCCCTGGACAACCCCCTCGCCACCCCACAAGGAATTCTCAGATTCCCAAGGGATGGGGAACCTTTGGGTTGAGTGATCTGGCAGCTCTCAGAGATATACCCCTATGGTGCGTACCTGATATACACACAAAAGCACCCCACAGTTGCTCTGTAACTGAGCCTACGGTCAGTCCCTCCGTATTTCTGAGAGTGAGAGAGGAAGAGAGAGAATGTGTTGTGCACGTGTGCATGTATGTGTGTATGTGTATGTGCCCACGTAAACGTGCACATTTGTGTCACAGTGTCACAGACTGACAGCTCTGTCAAAGTGCGAGGCTGGTTTTCTTTTCTCATGATTCCTGAGAATCCCCGGAGAGTTGCCCTGTGTGCGCCCACGTCATCACATCCAAGTAGAGGCTCCTCGGGAGAAAACCTCTCCTGGAGCACTGGGGGTTCCTCCCTCATCTCTCTGAGCAATGATGCTGCCACCCCCGTCACACTAGAGAGTGTGTGGGTTGAATGTCTGTGTCCCTCAAATCCGTATGTTGAAACCTAATTCCCGGTGGGATGGTGTCAGAAGGTGGGACCTTTGGGAGGAGATTAGGTCATGAGCCCTCATGAATGAGACTGGTGCCTTTATAAAAGGGACCCCAAAGAATTGTCTTATCCCTTTCCACCCTCTGAGTACCCAGCAAGAAGACAGAGTCTAGGAAACAGGAAGTGGATACTCACCAGACACCGAACCTGCTGGCGCTTTGATCTAGTACTTCCCAGCCTCCAGAACTGGGAGAAATAAGCATCTGTTGTTCAAGCCACCCAGGCTACGATACTTTGTCACAGCAGCTCCAACAGATGTAGATGAGAGCTCTCATGGCCTGAGGCTGGGAACAGATTCTCCTGCGAGGCCAGGGCTTAGAGGCCAGGCGGTGGTCCTGCTCTCTACAAACCACTTGGCACTCGCCAGCTGGTTGGTTTCTGCCAGCCTTGTGGCCAATTTGGCAGTTACTATGAAGCCTGGGAGAGCACTTCTCAGACAACTGGTTCTAGTTCCAGCCTTTCCCCATCAAGGGCCGGGACTGGTGGGTGGCAGGTTCATGGGTTCTGCACTTGCTCCTCTCAAGGTCAAAGTCCAAGGGCAGAGTCCACTCTTTCACTCCACATAGAAGGACATCGCACGCTGGCTCTCCAACCCGGTGTCCCCAGGCTCCAAGCCCCTCACACAGTGCCATCCTCACAGCCTCATGTCAACACAGGCACTTGCGATAAGTTAAAAAACAAACAAACAAACAAAAACACCTTGGTGCTGGGGTCCCAAAGACACAGTTTGGACAAGGTGCGTGAGGAATGTGCCAATTCCTTAAGGGAAGGGAAGATGGGCCAGAAAGGTGCACGTGTGGGCGTGTGTACTCCAGGGCCACACTGCTGCCTCCTGGGCTAGTTCTTCCACCACAAATGACCACGTGATGCTTATAACTCGTTCAAAGCAATTTCATATTATTAATTTCACCTTACATCTTGAATACGTAAGATCGATAGAGTAGGTACAGTCACGTGTCACTAAACGACAGAGATGTTCTGAGAAATGCATCATTAGGCAAATTTGTTACTGTGTGCACATCACGGAGTGTGCTTGCACACGAACCTCGATGCTATAGCCCAAGACCGCGGTCCCCAACCCCCAGACCGAGAACTGGTACCGGTCCATGGCCTGTTAGGAACCAGGCAGCACAGCAGGAAGTGAGCACCGGGGGAGTGAGCGAAGCTTCATCTGTATTTACAGCCGCTCCCCGTCGCTCCCATCACCGCCTGAGCTCCGCCTCCTGTCAGATCAGCAGTGGCATTAGATTCTGCCTCATGGTGAGTTATATAATCGTTTCATTATACATTAAAATGTAATAATAACAGAAATAAAGAGCATAATAAATGTAATGCACTTGAAACATCCTGAAACCATTCCCCATCCACCCCAGCCCCTGGTCTGTGGAAAAATTGAAATTGGCACCAGGAAACCAGTCCCTGGTGCCAAAAAGCTTGGGGACCACTGTCCTAGCACGCCGCTAGGCTGTATGGGATAGCTTATTGATCCTAGGGTACAAATCTGTGCAGCACATTACTGTACTGAGTACTATAAAATGCTGTAGGCAACTGGAACACGATGGTAAGTATCTGTGTGTCTAAAGGCACCTAGACATGGAAAAGGTACAGTAAAAAGACAATGTTATAATCTTGCGGGACCACTGTCATACGTGTGGTTTGCAGTCGACCAAAACATTGCTGTGTGGCACATGACTGTATTATAATTCTTAATTGGACATATGAGTAAACTGAGGCATAATGTGGCTCCTAAACGTTGATTGGTTAGAAGTAGAACTGGGATTAGAGGATTAGAGCTCACTCTCAACCCCGACCACCTCCCCTGGGTTGCAGTTTTTGCTTTTGTAGGTTACGTAAGTTTTTGACTTTTATATTGTGGTGAAATCCTGGAATAGAATGGTCTTTGTGTCAGGAGTTCAGGGCTCCATGAAAATCGTATGCTCAATTTGACATGCATGTAAGACCCTTTTTGTGAGAGGACTTAGAGCTTTCGTGAAGTTTCTAAAGGGGTCTGTGTAACCAAAAAGGTTAAGAACGCTGGCTTGTATGCAGCGTGGTGATGGGACTGAGGTCATGGCTAGGGTGACCTTTGTATAGGTTGTGCATAGGGGCGTCCTTCCTGCTTGGCAATAGCCAAAGCCCAGAGAAGATGGATGTGGGGGAGGGTGGGAATAATCATCGCATTCCTCGGAGTCAGAGTGAGTTAGAGCAACAGTCTCGGACAACGCCATATGCAAGCTTCTAGCTCCGCAAGTGCAGACTCATGCCAGCCTGGAACTGTAGATCAAGGATGTCCTTGTGGACCTGAGGGTCCGCAAATCCAGCTTCACACTAGAATCACCTGGGGAGCTTTGACAGCATTCCACATCCAGGACCAACCCCTCCTCCTCCAGGGATTTCTATTTGAATTGCTCTAGGGTGGGACTCTGGCGTCTGTATTTTTTTAAAAGGCTCTTAGGTGAGTCTCACATACCAGAGTTGAGAATCACTGATCTTGCAAACTCATAGGCTGAACAATGAAATACTTCGGGAGCTTAAAAAAATCCTCCTGCCTGCATCCTGCCCTTGGATCTTCTGAAGTATCAGAGACGTGGTGGCATCAGGAATTTAAAAAGCAACCCTAGGTGATTACCGTGGACAGCCAAGTTGGAGAATCACTGTTGGAATCTAACCCAACACTTTCTGCTGCAAAGAAAACCAAGCCAAAGAGATGTGACCCAAGGCCCCAGAGCTAAGACAGAAACCGGGATTAGATGCTAGGCTTGGGCTCTTTCTAGGGTTCACTTAGTGAGGGCGAATGAAGTTAATTTAGACAGTTCAGGGCATATCTGAGAAGGGTGCTCCAAGGGACAGCCCTTGCTTCTGTCTTTGATTAGAGAAGAAATCTCTTTTCTAATACCTCTGGGGCAGCCTCGCCAGCCTGACAGATGAGTGGTGTGTAGCTAGTAAGAATGGCCCACGTTTACCAGGCATTTACTACCTGCTAAGCTCCATCTTAAATACTCTGTTGCTCTCAGTTATCTTCAACTATAGGTGAGGACAGAGACGGCCCCAGTCAATTCGCGTGTACAGCTTCCGACAGCTAGTCAGCCTCAAAGCCAGGGTTTCAACCCAGAACCCACCTGCTTAAATACTGCACTTGGTCGGGGCCCATTCTGTACGGAGGTAAGATGGCCTGAAAAAAATTCGTGTTTGAACAAGGTTTTGTTTCTAAGCAGTTCTGGGAAGGGAAGTTGGTGAGTGACTAGTTTTTATACATGTGACACGGTGGGGCGAGGGGCACAGGGGTTGCGAGGGGAGGTGATCGCGCTTGGCTCTGGGTCAGAACTGGAAACTTGCAGGGAATTCTTTCGCCGCCTCTGCTTCCTGGAATTTCATCTTGTCCACGGGGGATGGGACCAGACCTCCTGCCTCAAAGCTTTGAGGACCCAGATTAACGTGTGGATTTGTCTTTGGAGACACCCTTAAAGGCACTTCCGAGGCCCCTGTCAGAGTCGGGATCCCACGTGTAAAACAGAGCTGGGAAGAAGTTGTCTTCACGGGGAAGAACACGGGACCGGCCAAATGCTGGGACTCAAGCCTCACCACTGAATTGTCCCATATGGTGACTGGAAACCGGGGTGACCGGACTAATCCTGGGGGTGGAAGGGACCTCCTTAACCCTCATGCCACTCCTCTGTGGGGTTTTTAAATATTCATCAAGACTTATTTAGCAAACAGAAAACAAAGATAAAGATGTATGGCGACACCTAACATTGTGCGTTGAGCCCTGCAGTTGACAAAGCCCTTCTGTAGTTTTCACCTGCACGCCACCCTCACGCACGGCCGAGGCCAGCGTTAATACTCCCATCAGCGGCAGGCACTGGACACCCCGGGGATGCCAGTGGGTGCTGGAGGACACGCAGGCAGCAGGCCACAGAGCCAGGTCCCCTGAGTCCAGTGCGGGGGCAGCTGTTACTCACCGTGACCTTGCTCTTGAAGGTCAGTCTCTCTCTTAGACTGTTCATGTCCAGCGCAGGGACCACCTCAGCCTGGAGATAGGGATAGGACAGGGACAATGAGGGAGGAATATTAGGAGATCTGACATCCAAGCACAGAGGCTAAGAGTTCAGGCTGTTGCATTTTTTTATCGCCTCTAAAAAAGACTGAAAAACACAAATCTTGTTTTAAGCCACTGGTGATTGATCTTTGATCTCTCAGTAAAACACTCCAAAATGGTTTTTTTTATTATTAAACAAGAGTACTTGTCATTGCAGAATCTCTTTGAAAGACTAAAGCTGTATTTGTTGTTCTGCAGCTTATAGGCCAAGGTCAAAACACATTTTCAGTGAAAGAAATGAAATAAAAATCTATATTAGGATGTGATCAGAGAAACTTCCTGCAGCTTATATCAACCGCATAAGAATTATAATCGCTTCCAAAATACACTCCTTCTTTTCTTTCTGTTTTTTTTTGGACAGGGGGTTGGTGAAAATATCACATAATGGGAGGGTGGTACAGCCACAAAAGAACAGGCTATGTAGTATAGGCATCATTTTCTTTTTCTTTTTTTTTTTTTTTTGAGACAGAGTCTCACTCTGTCACCCAGGCTAGAGCACAGTGGCAGCATGATAGCTCACTGCAACCTCAAACTCCTGGGCTCAAGCGATCCTCCTGCCTCAGCCTCCCAAGTAGCTGGGACTACAGACATGCACCACCATGCTCAGCTAATTTTTTCTGTTTTTAGTAGAGATGGGGGTCTCACTCTTGCTCAGGTTGGTCTCGAACTCCTGACCTCAAGCGATCCTCCTGCCTCGGCCTCCCAGAGTGCTGGCATTACGGGCGTGAGCCACTGTGCCGGGCCTGTAGACATCATTTTCTAAAGGATGCTGTCTTTCTGATCTTTCTTCCTGGGGCACCTACTCCTTAGCAGGCCCTTTCCTTTGTTTGACTTGGGACTTTAAGAAAAACAGTAGAAGATTCATTGAGAAGAATTGCATTCACTCTATGAAATAAATTGTGGAGTATACTAAAAATACATGGTAAAAAATAATAATAGCCTAATCAGTTCTGGTAGAAATGACCGATTCCTACTTTCCATGAACTGGTGAATTCCTTTCCAGGCACAACTTCTAAAGATGCCTGTCGTAGCTGAGTCCAAGCACATTTTCTTTATTGTCCTTGACCCATGGAGCCTGGTACATGTCTGGTGCCTGACTTCCTAATTTCAGAGTTCTAAGTCTAGTTGTTCGCAAGTACTGAAGGTTAAATCCTGTAACATCCAGAAGCATTCTGTCCAATGACACGGACTTCATCAGCTCTTTTATTGCTGCTGTTTTTCTATTTTTAATCATAAGATACACATCACTGCAAATACTGGAAATTCTGAGTGTAGAAATGTGCCTGCTTATGCCATCGGGTCAGATGCCTGTGAGTCTCTTTGCAAACAGGACACTGCAGAGTGTCACCTCTCTCTCTCTCACTGACCCCTCCAAAGTTAAGTGAGAAAAAAGATGTCTTCCTGTTGACGATTGCCTGGGACACCCCCCCCCCACACACACACACATGCACGCACACGCACACACACACATTATTCAGAAATTGCTGTCTGTATCCCCCTTGTTTACAAGGTCCCACTGTCAGAGTTGGCTGCAGCGGCTGGTGTTGAATCTGCCAATATTCAAGAGAAACATCGCTGGGATTTTTGTCTGGTTCATTTCCATTCACTTGTGAGTTCCTTTTTAATCATTTTTATTTAGTTCATACACATTAATTTTTAAAAATTATATGCCATCATGAAATCTTAAATTACGTAAACATTTATACCTGTTTCAAGTCCTAGATTTCTCTCTGATTCTGTTTTTCTCACTTTAAAATGGAGTGTGCAGTGAATGCCCGGATGCCTCCGCCAGGTCTGACCTTGCCCTTCTCCCCGCTGCTGGGAGTGTCGCCTGCCGTCTGCTCCGAGCCAGCTTCTCTCAGGGAATCGCCCTCAGCCTCAAAGAGCTGTGTTGTCCAGGATTTCTCCCGTCCTGAGGGCAGCCCAGGGGCAAAGGGGGAGAGGGAGGTGGGGAGGGGGTTACAAAACCCAGCCCTTACGCCCCACTTTGTAACAACTCTGAACAGGCGCCCCGGGTCCCGCGCTCCCTGTCAGATTGGTGGAGATCTCTGTTACTGTCATGTTGCAGCGTGGTTTCCTCCTGCCCAGTCCTCCTTCTCTTGGTCTCTTGCAGGTGTCGTTCCCTGGAACACTCCCCCAATGAACCATGTGCACACAAATCTCCATCACAGAATCTGTTTCCCAGGAACCCCGACCCATGACAAGGTGGAAGCGTATCCCCATCTGTGTTGTGTCTGGGTCAGTGTATCTATGTTTCTGCTCTAATTTTCCTCAATAGACGATGCATTTAAGTTCTGTGGCTGTTTCCCAACTTGAGGGCAGTGCTCTTAGTTTTCAAACCTGTGCCTTTGGGTTCCATGTCAAAACCTCTGCTTTTGACTTCACAAATTGATGCTCCAGAAATGGAGTGAGGAGATGCAGAAAAAGAAACGTGCTTGGGTTGCATTAATGTGTAACTGCAGGATGAGGGACACAGCCAGCTCTCCAGGGATGTCACCTGCCTTCCTTCTGCCATTGCTTAGAAACTCAGGCCCCCAGTGAGCACATGGTCTGGGGGACAGCAGGTGACGTGCCTGTGCCCTGCTAGCCACTCTGGACCTCAACAGTCCCCTACTACAGGAAATTTCTCTCTCTATGACAGGATTTTGAATTTGTTTCCATTCAGGTGGCATCAGCTAAGGTTTTGGTCCTTACAATCTTTGCTTACAGAGCAGTTCCCTCCATGGACTCGGTGGCTGTAGGGAAGAGGAGAGAGATGTTTTTAAATGCTGGGGTGGGAGAGAGAGGATGACTCGATGGTTCGTGCATTCCCTGGGCCCGCTCACATTCCACAGTTTATGTGCTGCAACCAGGACATGTTTGGGGAGGAAAGTAATACTAGACTAAATTGTCCTCTTGACGTAAACCTGTAATTTAAAAATTACATATATTTAGAGAACAAGTCAAAACAGGAAACACATTCCCAATGTGGATAAAGCTATTTATGCATTAAAATACCTACTACTGCCCTAGTAGACCTGTGTCCCTGCATTTAAATAGAAACACTCTGAAAAGCACAGAGAGAACAAAGGAGTCAGCCTACATGTGCACCAGGCAAGGCTGGGGATGCTTCCTCTAGTCGGCAGATAGTTTGACGTAGCTGCCCTTCTTGGAGAGCTGGCCATGCCGCTGCTGCGGGCACAGAGCCTGAGCTCAGGCAGAGCGCATGGAAAGGAATACATGTTTTCATGGAGAGAAAAGGAAAGGAAAGTTAATCTCATATTTACAGAGAGCTGTAGGGGAAGGAAGGAATAAAAAATGGGGTCAATGTAAACAAAATTGTGTCCCTGTAAGACCTTCAGTGAAGGATCCTAAGTTGCTTCTTCCTAAATTGGTTGTGTGTGGAAATTAGGCCCCTCCGGAAGAGGCGCCCAGGCATAATCCTTTACTGCACACGTTCCATATCGATGAAATCTATGTGGGTTCAGATGCAAAGACGAGTCAGCGGCAACTTCTGTTCTTAGAGAGCTCATTAGTGAGGCAGACCAGAGGGACACAGGAAAGCCAAGTAATAACAATAAATAATACAGGAAACAATGGTGGATTGTGCCAGGAGAGATGTTTGTCTCCATTTTCTGGCACCCAGGAACTGCAGCCACGGCTGCTGCCTTGGAGAAAGAGAATCAGTCAATGAGATCGGCACCTGGCAGCAGGAGAGGGTTGAGAACTTCACATAAAGCTTCCCCAAAGTGGCAAACAGCCGCAGACCACCTCTTCCCATTCCAGAGCCTTTCCCAAGGTCTCACCTGGTGGGATGGTAGCGGGAGATGAGCAGGCTGAACGCGCTGTAGATTGAGTGGGTCTGGCTGCTCTTGCACGGTGGGTTATATTCCAAGGAAGGAGATGATGTCACTACCAAGGGGTGATTTATGCTACATGAATTGTCAACTCCTTTACCTTTGTCCTTGTCAAAGCACCTCCTACAGTGCCTTGTCGATGGCAGGTACACAGTGAATGTTTAAAACTGAGTGAATAAAATTTAAAAAATATGTTTTTGACTGAATGAATGAAGGCTGTCCTGTTAAAGAAAAGGGTGAAATCTCAGTCTTCCTCTGGCTTACATGCATGTTCCCTGTGATCCCTCATATTGGTGGCTAAGCCTGGGGCACACAGCCTCTGAGATGGACCCCAACAACCCCTCCCTTGTCTGTGTTTATACCCCATACCCTTGTATGAGCCCCACCCTGGAGTGTGGCTGGACCCACAGATGTGCTTTTAATGAACACAGCATGGCAAAAGGGGTCGGGCGCTACTTCTGAGATTAGGTTGTAAAGAGACAGCATCTTCTGTCTTGTAAAATCCCTTTTGCTCACTTGTTCTCTGGGACAGAAGCCACTGTCAGGTTGTGAGCTGCCCCGTGGAGAGGCCCACATAGCAAAGAACAGAGGGTGGTCTCTGACCAACAGTCAGCGAAGAACTGAGGCCCTGGATACAACAGCCTGGGAGGAATCGAATCGTGCCAACAACCCTTGAGTGAGCTCAGAAGTGGATTCTCTCTCAGTCGAGCCTTCGGATGAGACAGCAGCCCCAGCCAATGTCTTCATTGCAACCTATTAAGACCCACTAAGCCATGTATGGATTCCTGATGCACAGAAACTGTCAGATAATAAATATTGGTTTTTTAAAGCCTCTACATTTTGAAGTAATTTATTATGCAGCAATAGGTAACTATTATTAATACAAAGTCCACATATAAAAGTAAAAGTCATTAAGTCATGTGATAGTTGTTGAAACCAAGGTATCCAAAGACTAAACATGTTTTCCATGGCTACCCAGAGAAACAGTAACAAAACAAGAAATAGAGTCCAAATACCTGTTGATTCCCAGACTTATTTTCTCCTAGACAAATGTTAATGACAACATCGTGCATGAAATAACGCTAGCAGAACTCAAGACGTTGGTAGCCATGCGTGGCCTCCCTTGCCTTCCCTTGACTTCCATTTTTAATCTCTTTACAGAGTAAAAACTCAGAGCTGAGCCTTCTCCCAGGGAATATTATCCCTTTAACAATGCAACTTTGTCTTTCCTGAAAGAAAGAGATTCCAGGCACTCAGTGTGCATTCTAACAAAGCATGGGAGGAAAATAACTTTCAAATAATCACATAATGATCAAGTAATCTTCTCTCTACCACTCATGCTGAGAACTGTCACAAATTTTTCATTCTTAAGAATCTTGTTCCCAAATTGACCATGCTTCAAGAAGCACCTTCTTAATTACATTTTCTTCTTACTTAATCAAGTGGAAAGAAAAGCTACTATAAATGCAAGAGGAGTATTTTCCCTTCTAGGGAAGGGTTTACCCAGGACCCCGGCATTCTTCCCACAGAGAAATGATATGGTTCTGAATTATCACTTATGTGATTGAGTACAGCACTTGGGTAGAAGGATGTTTTACATCAACCAGGCCAATTTAAAAAAAATTCATTGAAGAAGTCTAACATGCACTTTAAAAAAAAGAAGAGGCATCTCACATTATAAAATTCTAAACCTCTAAACTGTATAGATTAAGTGTGCCTTTCTGAAAATCCCTTAAGTATATCATTTAAAAAAACACTAGAGTCATGATGTTCTGGGTTCCCCTTATTTGGTGACTATCATTGGCAAGTTGACCTTGGATCAGCGGTTCTACAGCAAAGACTGTTATGGCAAAGGTGTCACGTATTAAGTGGTCAGTAAGTAAGGAACAAGTAAGTCTGGCACTGGAAAAAAGAGAACCTCAACTTTTGGGGGAAAATGCCAACTCCAGTACAACACTTCATGAAACCCGTTGCCCAAGATCAGGGTGGTGTTTGCAACGCCTCAACAGGCCTGGTGCTCTGGGTCAGCACGATGACAACCACCGTATCGACAATGACACGGATACCATAAGTGAGGCATCGGAGATAAATAATCTCATTTACTCACCACAGTGAGCCTGGTATGTAAGGATTACTTTCCCCATTGTGCAGGCGAAGGTGACGGGAGATCAGAGAAGCTGAGCCACTTGGCTAAAGCCACTTAGCCAGCGAAGGGTCGAGGCAGAATTCAAACCCAGATCACTTTGACTCAAATGTCCCTGTGCTCCTGACTACACTGTATCAATTCCAGAATCTCTGGCTTCAAAGAAGGTGGCCTTTCAGTGCATACCTTCGCTGCACACTGGTGATAGACAACTGCTCTTGCTGAAAAGAGTGTGCACACAACCTCAAGGCTGAACCCTGTGTAGAAGGGGATGATTTTGGGGGGATAAACACTACAAAAGTAAGATAGAGAGAGAAAACCTCAAAACAACAAAGACTCCGAGGGAGGCCAGAAAGTTATTCATGGGTGCTTTTCCTAGAGCAGTCTTGAGAGAGGAGCCCAGCTCTTTCCAACCTTCCCTGAAAGAGCTCACATGAAGGTTTTGAATAACATAATATAAGCATATTTTATTACAAGGCCTCAGATTCACCCATTGTCTATTCATCCTTATTAAGAATGCTGAACGTTTCATATTTTCTAACCTAATTGGAGAATAACGTGGCACTCACTGTGAAGTGTTAGAAAATATGAAACGTTCAGCATTCTTAATAAGGATGAATAGACAATCTGACATTTTATATCAGTCCCAGTGAATAAAAATAGCCTCACTTGCTCCTTAAGAAATTATTAAGACTTTTTAAAGGGTGAATGCTAATGTTCCTTTGATACTTTGGAGTCAAAGAAGAAACAAAAAGGTAATAAGTGCTTGAACTAATTTCATTGTTTTGCAATTCTGTCTCCACTGGTTCATGCCCCCCAGGGAGTTTCGTTATCATTATCATTGAACAGAAAGTCAATCTCCCTACAGGTGTTTATGTACTGTCTACTAGAAATCACTTTATGGGCATTATGCCCTGTCAGCCTGCGCTATTTATGGTGATTTTCTTATGTTTCCTGTCATTCTTTTGGTGATTTTCTCTCCAGCTTCCATTTTCCCTCATTAATCCTTCAAAACCCCTTGGAGGTAAGAGTGTGCATATCATTTCTTCTGATTCTAAAACACTGTTTAGAGTTTTGCTTTGAAATTGCTTTTAGGGCTAAATGTTGGGCTCTCTTAAGTGAACCTGTAATAAACACTGTTGAATTCCCTCCAAATTACCTCGAAGAATTACCTGCTTATCTGGAAGAATCATCTGTGTAATTTTAAGGGATTTTGTTTTTATTCGGCGGCTCTGCGTCTTTGAACTTCTCTGCCTTCATTTTCTAGTCTTTCCACAGGAAAGGCTCTGCAGAGAATGGGCCCTTTGCCGCACTTTTCCTCATAAATGCTGAAGGGAATGTTTTTGTTTCTACTTTGGTTCATGCGATTCTAGCTCCAGAGGAAGCAAGATTTCCAAGATTAGGACAGTTTAGTCTGGAAGGGAGACCTGTCGAAGGGGTGTGTGATTAAAAGCTACTTAGGGTTTTGAAAGTGCTTGTGCAAACGAAATGATCCATTTCTGACTTTTCCAAAAACCTCAACCAGGAAACACTCCGTGAACTAAAGGAACGGTGGACTTAAATCCAAATCCAAATTTCTCGTACCGCTTTCAGAGATAGGTGCTGTTATTAGCCCTGTTCTGCATGGCAGGAAACTGAGATGCAGGATGCTAAGGAACCTGCTGAGGGTCCCAGAGTTGTCAGGAGGGAGGAGGGTTTCAGGTGCATTCCTGAGCTTTTAAGCACTGTGTTATATTTCTATGAATGATCATTACTCTTGAAAATTAACAGTAGTGACCATAAAGGCTTTTCAGTAAACAACCGCATCCACATTGCTTAGCAATCCTTCCTGCTGATCCGCTCGCGCTCATGGAAAAGCAGAGTCACGGTCTGCCCAGGGCAGAGCCTGGCGGTGCACGTGGTCGGTGACGCCATTTTCCAGAGGCAGCTGAGAGCAGCAAAGCAGGGACACCTGCCTCTTCCAGCCGCGTGACCCTGGGGAGTTACGTGACCTCTCCAAACCTCAGTTCCTCCGTGTGTTAAATAAAGATATTAATAATAATTATCTCAGAGAATTCAGTGGGCAATTGAGTGAAGGGTGACTACCGTGTTCCCTAAATCTTAGCTATTATAATCGTTTTCTTAGGGAGGAGTTAAACAGAATCAGGATGCTGGCAAGTGGACAGTGGAGAAAACAGAGTTGTGGGCATTGCGTTCACTCTTGTCGGTGTGGAGTTGGTGTGGAGACGGCGATGACTGATACAGGTTCTCCTATGTGATGGATTTGCAAAGACTAGTGAGAAAGAACCGCGTGCCATCGTGCACATTTTTCTCTTGGACTGCTGACCCGTGATTTCGAACAACACACTGAATCTTCAAGTGAAAAGATGAACCCAACATTGAACTCAGACCGTCAGACTGGAATCACCTGCACAGGGTTCAAGTTCACGTAGAAGCGGACACAGCACAGGAGACATGAGGTCAAGAACACACATTAGAATAATGTCTATCCAGATAGGTGGCGGGAAAGCCCCTCTAGGCTTCCTAAGGCAAGATGCTAACATCAGTGGAACGGAAGAAACAGAGGTATTACAACGAAGACTGGTTCCTGTGTGAACTCAGGCACCTTTAACATTCCTAGGCCTGTTTCTCCATCTGTGCGATGAGGATCATTACAAATTGTCAATGAATGTCATGGCAATGCCTTGCTCACCCACAGCACTCCAAATATGTAAGATACACAACGGAGATAAAGATGACAGTGGCATTCACACAAGGGCTGTGTGGTTCACCACTGCGTCCCAATCATCCTAATGTGTGGCACAGTATAGATGTTCCATGAATGTTTTTTGAATGAATGATTACGCTTTAAAGAGGTAGAAGAAACTGTTAAAATGAATGCCAAGGGTAGCTATGAAGAGAAGATGTTATCATAAGAAGGGCCTGTGAAACTCTGGAAGGTTACAGGTAGAAGAGGAAGTGGGCCAGGGTTGCCAGCCAGTCCACCCAGACACTTCTCCCAACTCAGCTTTCCCCGGTGCTTGCGACCACTGAAACTTAGCCCTTTGGAGAACACCAGGATTTCTTCTACCCAGTTGGCCATCTCTCGGAAACTCTAAGAATTCGTAGATCCAGGAGCAACAAAGTGACCACCAAAGTCAGAAGCAGTGAATGCCCAACCTGTCTTTCTCTCTGCAGAGACCGCAGTGGGTCTCTTGCTGGCTTGCTGGTCTGGAGAGCTGTCAACTCTGGATAAAATGGCCTTGCCACAGCCAACGTAGTCTAGATCTACCTTGGATAATAGGTTGACTAAAAAATCCTGTGAGCAAAGCCATGGTGAATTGTTACAAATATGTATGCATTTTCCAATGAGAACAAGCTATCCGGGAGAAGAGTTTCCTTTAGGATGCTGTTTTGAGCTGTCTCGTAAAATCAGGGGGGAGTTAAAAATACAAGTTATGTTTTTCATATTTGTTTATGTTTTAGGATGTAAATCAGAGGATTTTTTAATTAAACTTTTTATTTGGAGGTAATTGTAGATTCACATGTAAGAAATAATATGAGGAGACACAGAATCGCCTTTCGCAGTTTCCCTCAATGGTGAGTAACATCTTGCAAAACTACAGCACAGTGTCACCACCAGGATGTCGAAATTGACGGTTGGATACAGCACATTCCCTCACCACGTGGATCCCTCTTACAGACACACTCCCTTCCCTTCCCTTCCTCTCCTCCTAAACCCCTGGCAACCGCCAATCTGTTCTCCATTTCTATAATTTTGTCATTTAGAGAATGTTTTATAAATGGAATCATACTGAACAGAATCCTTTGGGGATTGCCTTTTTCTCACTCAGCATAATCTCCAGAGATTCATCCAGATTGTTATGTGTTTATCCATAGTTCATTCCTTTTTATTACTGAATTGTCATCCATAACATGCCTACAGCACAGTTTGTTTAACCATTTACCCACTGAAAGATTTCTGGGTTGCTTCCAGTTCGGGGTTGTTATGAATAAAGCAGCTATAAACATTTATGCGCAGGTTTTTGTGTGCATGCGAGTCTTCATTTCTCTGGGCTGTTACGTGCATAAAAAGGAAACAACTTCTTTAAACCATCAAATATGTGGGTCTATTTGCTACAGCCTATCTGCGTACCTACCTACTTGTCCTGGGCAACACGAGTCTTTCGTCTACACTGGGCACCACAGTGATGTCATTATGGCTATAAATTTTTGAATGCATATCCTGATGCAGGGAGATTGTATATAACTGCACTATAAGAGCTAACAATGGAGCGCTTACAATGCACCAGGCACTATTCTAAGTGATAGATGTACTAGTTTGCACAATCCATAAGATCACCCCATCCTTACATTATTTTTTCCCCCATTTCGCAGAGAACACTGAGGCGCAGAGATAACTTGCCTAAGAACACAGCCAGGTTGGGCTGCAGTTGAAGGGAAAACTGAAACAGACGGGCGCCAGAGCCCACAACTGTCACTGCCATGCTATACTGTCTCTCCACTCTGGGGAATCTTCACAAAATCCCTGTAAGATAGTTTTGAAAGTTTCAAAGGAAACTCCCAACAAACGGCATTGCTTTGTTCCACCAGAGTTTATATATGTTGAAAAATAAATTAGTCAATTAAATAAGAAGTCTAAAGTATCATTGTTATTTCTGATACCGGTAAGTTGGAGAAGGTAGTTTAGTGCGGGAGCCAATGGACCTGCTCATTGAACTCCAGAATGAGGCAGAACAGCCCTCCCCATCTGGCCGTGTTGAACAGCTGTGGGTTCCGCCCACGTGGCAGCATTGCCCAGGCAAGACGAAGGATCTGAGAAAGCAAATGGAAACTCGTGCTTTCTAGGGAGGGGCTTTCTCCCAAGATGAATGAAATTCAGCTACATATGCCCAGGTAGTTTTTCAAATTTGTCATATTTGGAAAGATGACATTCCATCTTTTCAAAAGTAAAAGACCAGAGAGAGATACTTGGAATTACACTAACTGAACTCCCATTCCAGAAAAGGAATTCCTTTTCTTAATAAGAGTGAAGAATTAGTAATATTAGGATATATCCTAATATCTAAAATTAGGATAATATCTAACCTAATATTAGTAACATCAGGTTAAGATTACGCCCATTTTGTAGGAATTGGATATGAGTAGAAGTTATGTGGAAGGAAAAGATCAGAGAAGTTTAAATATTTGTTCAAGGTCCTAAGCTGAGTTTCCACTGGGGTCTGGACCGAATTCCATGGTGCACTTCATTCCTCTTAATTCTGATGACTGATATTCTCTCTCAGGCATAAGGTTTGAAAAACTGCTCCTGAAGACGCCAAAGTGAGAAGGAGGAGCTGTCCCACTGGAACAAGTTGTCTGACACATAGCCACACACAGTAAACAAATTTCAAAAAGCTTTCAAAACCAAAGGCCTACAATGAGATAAAAGAATCCTGTTTTACTAAGTTACACCAGAATCGAAACAGGCAAAAATATATCTAGATGATGTTATTTCCAAAACATGTATTCTCTAACATTACAATGGAAATCAGGCAGCTAGCCTTAATCTTCTTTTTATTTTTTCGTACAGAAGTTTGTGGGTGCATACATATTCACGTGTTAGGTAACTAAATCATATCTATTCCTCCTGGGTGCCACTTAGCTGCAGCAAAGCTATCGATTGGCCCTATCTCCTGACTGGGACACCCAATGTCACTTACTGGAATGTAGCCAGCACTCCTAGAAGGAAATATCCACCTTTTGGATATGTCTTATAGCTTTAGACTGATGTCAGACATGAGAGTGAACATTGAAAAAACATGACCTTCACAGATTCGTCTACTCCAGGACCTGAAAAACTATCTGTAAGAGCTGTCACTGTGGGAACAGGAGTGTCAAATGACCCCTTCAGTAAGATACAGGGCAGAACGGGCAGGCTCGTGCCGGGAGACAGGAGAGTGAGGAGGCTCTACACACCTCAAATTCATCTTGTATCCCCCAATTTTGCTGAGACAACTGTCACTTCTTGTTGACACAGTTATGATCAGGTGTTTACAAAGGGAATTCCCATTTTCAGAGGAAGAAGAGGAGAAGGTCTCACAGTGTTATTAAAAAGAGCAAAGTTGCATAGGCTTTTACGCTGTTCTTGACTGTACGCATTCTGACTTTGATGATGTCTTCATTACACGTATCGTACAGCACCAACTGCTTACAGCGAAGTAGGAATGTGGTGCCAGTTGAAGCTTGTTCTCTCCTAAGGCAGACGGGTCATTCAAACTGACTCAAACTGTAACTGCAGGGGAAATCCACTGTATTTCCTGACCTCATGCATGGACTGCTTGGCCATGCTTTTGGTGAGGGATGCTTAGGAAAGGCAGGAGGTTAGGAGGGAGGAATGAAAAAAGGAAAGAAAGAAAGAAAGAAAGAAAGAAAGAAAGAAAGAAAGAAAGAAAGAAAGAAAGAAAGAAAGAAAGAAAGAAAGAAAGAAGGAAAGAAAGGAAAGAGAGAGAAAGAGGGAGGGAGGGTGGGAGGAAGGAGAAACTGAAGGAAGGAAACCACTTGCAGTTAATGTGATTACTGATAGAGCTGGGTTGAAACCTTCCATCCTGGTATTTGGTTCCTATTTATCCCATGTGGTTTTTGTTCCTCTGGTTCTACTTTTCTGTTTTTCTTGGAAGAATTCAATGTGTTTTAGTACTCTGTTTGGGCTCCTCTATTGACTTTTTAACTATGTCTCTTTGTGGTTGCTCTGCGAATTATAATATGCATATTTTAAGTTCACTGTCTATTTTCACATAATATTATAGTATTTCATGAAAAATATAAGAACCTTGCAAAAATATAATTCGATGTGTCCTCTTCACACCCTATTCTCTTACTGTTTTATATTTTACTTTTACATATACAGTAAATATAAAATTAATTAGATACACACTTCGTCTTTGATATTGACCCAGGTGTTTACCCTTTCTGGTGGTCTCAGTTCTTTCCGGAAGATCCAGGTTTCATTTGGTATCATGTTTCCTCAGCCTGAAAAGCTTCCTTAGTATTTCTTACAGTGTAGGTCTGTTGATGATGAATTTTCTTTGCTTTTTTTGGTGCGAAACTGTCTTTATTTGACTTTCCTTCCTGTCTTTGAATGAAAGACATTTTCTCCGGATATAGAATGCTAGGCCAATCATTCTTATTTCTTTTTTTGATACTTTAGAGTTGTAATTGCCTTTTCTTCGTGTTTCTGGTGAGAAGTTTCTGGTGAGAAGTCATTTGTACCATTGTTCTACTGCATGCGAGATGTCGTTTTTCTCCAGCTACTTTTATGATTTGTTCTTTATCTTTGTTTTTTTTTTGATGATTTTGACCATTTTGCCTACTTTTGCAATTTGAGTACTTTCAGATGCCTGTGTATCTATTTCACCGTCCATATCAAGTTCACCGAGCTCCTTGAATACGTGGGTTATGTCTTTCATCAATCCTTCAAACATTTCTGCTGTATCTCTTCAAATATTTCTTATGCCCTGTTCCCTCTCCCCTTTCCTTCATGGATCCCAGTTACAGGTACAGTCACATGCCACGTAACAATTTTTTGGTCTGCGACTGACCAAATGTACAACAGTGGTCCCATAGGACTATAATGGAGCTGAAAAATTCCCACCACCTAGTGACATCATAGCCACCGTGTCGTAGCACAAGCATTACTCATGTGTTTGAGGTGATGCTGGTGTAAATGCACCTACTGGGTTGTCAGTCCTACGAAAGTGTAGCAATTCAATCACGTACCTTACGTAATCCTTGGATAAGGATAATAAATGCCTGTTACTGGTTTATGTATTTACTATACTATAGCTTTTGCTTTTATTTTAAAGTGTATTCCTTTTACTTATTAAAAAAAGTTAACTGTGAAACAGCCTCCGGCAGGTCCTTCTAAAGATGTTCCAGAAGGAAGCATGGTCATCACAGATGACAGCTCCATGCACGGGACTGCCCCTGAAGACCTTCCTGTGGGGCAAGAGCAGAGGTGAAGGACAGTGACATCGATGATCCTGACCTTGCATAGGCCTGGGCTAATGTGTGTGCTTCTGTCTTAGTTCTTAACAAAAAAGTTCAAAAATTCAAAGGGAAAAATTTTTAAATAGAATAAAGCTTATACGATAAGGATATACAGAAAGAAAATATTTTTGTACAGCTGTGCAATGTGTTTGTGCTTTAAGCCAAGTGCTCTGACAAAAGAATAAATTAAAAAAGTTTGTAAAGTAAAAAAGTTACAGTAAGCTAAGGCTCATTTCTTATTGAAGAAAGACAAATACTTTTTTAATCAATTGTGTCACTTGTGTGTACAGCATTTAAAAAATCTGCCACAGTGGATAAGGCCCCCTTCTCTCACCAGTCATGCGCAGGCTCAGCCAGAGCGAGCTCCAGCCCTGCAAGCTCCACGCACAGCAAGCGCCCTAGACGAGAGTACCAGTGTTTATCTTTTATACCATATTTTTACTGTACCTTCTCTATGTTTAGATATGTTCAGACAAACAAATATCTCAGATCGTGTTCTAATTGCCTGCAGTATTCAGTATAATAACCCGCTGTGCAGTTTGTAGCGTAGGAACAATAGGCTGTACCTTGTAGCCAAGTGTAGCCTACACCACCTAGGCTTGCGTAAGCACACTCTGCGGTGTTCACACAATGACGAAAGTGCCTAACAATGCATTTCTCAGAACACATCCCTGTTGTTAAGCAACGCGCGACTGTACATAAGACTGTTTGCTACTGTCTCACAGATCTCAAAGGCACTGTTCTCTTTCTGTTTCCCCTTCCTCCTCCTCCTCCTCCTCCTCCTCCTCTTCTTTCTCTCTCTCTCTCTCTCCTCTCCCCCACTCCATCCTAGGGGAAAAATCTTTCTTTCACCTTTAAGCATAATGTTAATTGGAAGCTTTTTGCAGATGCCTTTCATCAGATTGAAGAAATGCATTTCTATTCTCAGATGGTTAAGTGTTTTTATTAGGAATGGGTGCTGGATTTTGTAAAAAAAAAATCTGTGTTTATGGAGATGATATTTTTCCTGTACAGTTTGTTACTGTGATGAGTCACATTGGTTGACTGCTGAATATCAAATCATCCTTGAACTCTGGGGATCGTCCCCACTGGGTCGTGTGGCAGACAGGTCTTAAGGTCACCCCCAGGCTTCCCGCCTCTTGGTGTTCACATGCTTGTGTCCCCCCTCCCCTTGACTGCAGGCACGCGCTGTGACTCGCTTCTAACCAATACGGTACAGCAAAGGTGACAAGATATATATGATTATGTGTGCGTGATTACGGATGAGAAAAGGAAAATAGCTCAGAGCCACCTAAGCTATATGCGGTATGCAAAATTTATCAGATCTAGAGAGACATGAGACTTCAGTCTTAAACTCGTGCTTGGGCACACGTGCGTGCGTGCGTGCGCGCGCGCACGCACACACACACACACACACACACAGCCATGCCTGGGGGCAATTGTTTAAAGGCATTTTGTTCCCGACAAGTTGCCTCACCCATCATCGTCGTGTATCTGGAATTTGTGATAGAGAACAATATTTAGCCAATCAACAGCTTATGTTATTTTAACATAAATTCTTGTTAAACGACTTAGGAACTTCCTCCTTTTTTTCCCTTAAAAAGCCACTTGTCAATGCTGCTAGTCAGATTCAGGGCAACTTGAATCTTTGCTTCTGAGTGGCAAAGCTTTGAGCTTGAAGAAACTCTACACTTAATCACATTTTCTGAATCTCACTATTTGAGGTTGACTTGATTATATTAGACACAGTTGTAGCACTTGTCCTGGAGTCTCTCACTTCCTTGTGGCCTTTTAGACAGCGAATGGCCATGTTGCTTCCCACACGACAAAGAACCTCAGCTGGCCTGTAGGAGCTGGGCATGACCTCTCGCCAACAGCCATCGAGAAAGAGAATTCCTCGGTCCTCCAGGTGCAAAGAACCGAATTCTGCCAGCGAATGGATGAGTTTGGAAGTGTGTCCTTCCCCAGATGAGAAGCTGCCTTGACTGACCCTTGAATTGCAGAGGGGCCAGCTATACCATGCCCAGACTCCTGACACACGGGAGCTATGAGATCATACGCTTCTGCTGTGCTTTAAGCTGCTAAGTTTGTGGCACGATAATTAATACAGACTTCGGTACTGGAAATGAAGTGCTGACGTAACAAATACTGAAAACTGTGGGAGTGACTCTGGAACCAGGCAGTGGGCAGAGGCCAAAATTATTTTGAAGAGACCATAGAAGAAGCCTAAATTGCCTTGGATGGACTGTTAATAGGAATCTGGACATTGAGGGTGCCGCCAGTGAGGACTTAGAAGGAAGCGATGAACGTGTTACTGAAAGCTGGAGGAAGAGGGATCCTTGCTAGACAGTGACAGAAAGCCTGCACAATTGTCTCCTGAGATGATGTGAAAAGCAGAACTTGTAACTGATAAACTTTAGTCATCTAAAGATATTTCCAAGCAAAGTGTTAAAGATGCCATTTGGTTTCTTCTTGCTGCTTATGGTCAATGGTGCGAAGAGAGAGATACGTTGAGGGGAAAAAGTATTAAACCGAAAGGAACCGAGACTTGATGATTTTGAAAATTCTCAGGCTCTCCAAGTGGCAAAACATGCTAAAATTGAAAGACAACTTCCAAGCACTCTCAGAAAAATGCATGCATGAGAAATAGCCAAGGGTATGACCATGTAATCTTCTACTAAAATCTCAGAAAGATCAAAAGGTCAGAATATTCAAGCACACAAAGGGCCCTTTCAGGAGGGTGTGCCTTCCAGACCTTCTTGGTCAAACCACAGGGCCTCTAGGAAAACTAACTGCATTGTCCTTTGGCTACCTCAGCGGAGCCCAGGGGTCTGGGCTTTTTCAAAAAGATCTGTGGGTGAAGATTTTTCTAATGGAGCAAACCCAAGGGAAATTCACAGAAGGCCCACAAAGTTCTTGAGAAAATTCTTTCAGAAGAAACACCGTCAGCTTGGACTACAGGGATAAGTACAGGACAAAACGAGAGGAGACCATTATCACCCCAACTCTACCAGTAGGAAGTAGATTGATAAAGCTACTTAGCTCCAAACAAAGGGCTGACTTTCCTTTTTAAAAAAAAAAGGATGACTCAGATGGTAGAACAAAGATCCCACAAGACAGATCTTGGAGCCATGGAGAGTTAGTCCCAAAGTTTGAAATCCATGCAAAGAACTCTCAGTATTTGTCTAAATAATTCTCAGAATTCCTGTGGAGCAATGACTCCTTGGAGCAATATTGCACCATTTTCTGAACAGTACACCTTTCGATAGTGTGTTTCCTTTTCTTCCCTACTAACTTCATGCTATTGTTATGCATTTTACCTCCACAAGTTGAAAAGCTCACCTTATTATTTTCATTAAGCAGTAAATTATCTTTTAAAGAGATCTAAATAAAATGAAATGTATTTTGTATTTTCCTTGTATTTACCATTTCTAGGGTTCTTATTTCCCTCTGGTATAATGTTGCTTTGTTCTTTATTTTATATATATTATAATCTTTACAATTTCTTGTAGTGTAAGCTGTTGGTGATATATTCTTTTGGTTTTTGTAAGTCTGAAGAAGTCTTTATTTGCCATGACACTTGAATGATTTAGAATTCCAGGTTGACCATTTTGTTTTGTTTTGTTTTTCCTTTCTATAAATTAAAGATGTTGCTCCACTTTCATCTTGCTTGCATTGTTTTTGACAAGGAATCTGCTGTCATCCTTATCGTTGTTCTTTGCATATAACTTGTCTATTTTTTCTGGCTGCTTTTAAGATTTTTTCTGTATCATTGGCTTTATGTAATTTGACTATGATGTGACTTGTAGTTTTCCTTAAGTTTTTGATGCTTGAAGTTTGTTGAGCTTTTGGATTTGTGAATTTACAGATTTCATTCAATTTAGGATTTTTTTTTTTGCTATTTTTTAAAATTATTTTTTCAGTCCCTCACTCTCCCTTTCTCTTCATGAACACAATTACAAGCATATTAGTCAACTTGCTGTTTTCTTACCATGCACTGACATACTGTTCATTTTTAAAATTATTTTATCTCTTTGTATTTCATTTTTGATGATCTCTATTGGCATGTCCTTAAGCCTACTAATCTTTTCTTCTGACATGTCTAATCTGTTGTTAATACCATTCCATGTATTTTCATCAGAGACATTATAGTTTTCATCTCTAAAAGTTTAATTCAGGTCTTTTTACATTTTCCATTCTTATACTTAAGTTTTCGAGCTATAGAATATAGATAAAATAACCGTTTTATGTCCTTTTCTGCTAATTTTAATGCTTGTATCTGTTCTGTCAGTGCTCATGGTTTAATTTATCTCTTCACTATGTTTCATATTTTTCTGTTCTTGTACATGCCTAGTAATTTTTTTATTGCATGAACTATGAATTTTACCTTGTTGAATTCTGATATTTCTGTACTCTTATAATTTTCCTGACTTTAATTCCGGGGTACAACTATGTTGCTTGGAAATAATTTGACCTTTTCAGGTCTTACTTCTAAAATTTGTTATTCAGGACTAGACATAATTATTACCTACGACTGAGACAAGAGTCTTCCAAGTTGCTATAGACAAACATATATCTCCCCAAATTCAGATGTTGAAGCACTAACCCCCAGCGTAACTCTATTAAGCATTTAAGGAAGTGATTAAGGTTAAATGAAGTCATAAAACTGGAGCCCTAATCCAATAGAACTGGTGCCCTTATAAAAGAGTAGGAGACATTGGAGATTGTTCTCTTTCCGCCACCTGAAGACACAGCAAGAAGGTGGCAGGAAGCCAGGAAGAGTGCCCTTACCAGAAACTAAGCCCTGCCAGAACCTTGACATTGGACTTGCCAGTCTCCAGAACCAGGAGATAATACATTTCTGTTGTTTAAGCCACCCAGTCTGTGGTATTCTGTTATGGTAGCCCAAGCTCCCTAATACACTGCCAAGTGTGTTTTATAAGTTTTATTCTCTGGATTGTGGAGGAAAGCATCATTTTGATCCTTGTGTGGGCACTAACTGTGATCCTCTCTTATATTTTTGGATGATTCTTTCCCCAAGCCTTGGGGGATGCACAAGACATGTACCTATCAGTGCTCCACTGAAAACTTAATGGGGACCCTCTGAAGCTCTCCAGAGTTATTTCTTACGCAGATTTCTTTATGCAGTTTTCCTCTGTGGTACTCTTTCCTACACACTTGAGCCAACTTGGTTTGCCTGAACCTCCCAATCCATTTTCTCAACTCAGGAGTCTTCCTGGCTGCATCTGGGTTCCCTTTCCCTGTACCTGAAATTCTTACAAGGCAATAAAGATTCACCTTTTGTTTTATGTGTCTGGGGAATCATTGTTCTCTGTTTTTTAGTGCCCAGCATCCTGAAAACCGCTGTGCAATGTTGTTTGACTGGTTTATTCATCTGTTTGACACAGAAGAGTAAATCTAGTCACTGTTACTCCATCTTGGTCAGAAGCAAGAGCTCACTAGAATTTCTTTCACTTCTTTTTTTTTTTTATAGTTTTCATCCCTATACTGAAATTCTCATCTCTTTCCCTGTAATGTTTACCGTTTCCACTATGTCATTCAGTATAATTATCACTGTTATTTTAAAATTCCTATCTATGCCATCTCTAAGTGAGTTTCTATTGGCTCTTTCCTCTCTTGACTATGGGCAACTTTTTTTTAATCTCAAAGTTTACATAAATCTTACTGTATAGTAGACATTTTATATAATAGGACATTAGCAAATGAAATAAATAATACTTCTAGGAAATGGTGTGTCCTTCTGCTAGGTTTCAAGATTGAAGGACTAACTCTGTCTGATATGCTGTCAGCCTTGATCTGTTTTAGTTTGATTCAGGTTCCCACTGGCTTAAAATGTTTTAAAAGAAATGTTGGTTTCTCCCCTTTAGCAGGTTCCACAATCTAAGCACTTGAGAATCCATCCAGATATTTCTTTGTGCTATACATAAAGCTACCAGTTTTCCAAACCATAGGATGTCATTCTCTGACTTACAGCCAGGCTGCCAAGGATCAGCAGTGAGCTCTCTTTGCTCTCTGCCCTTGCCCTTGAATTTCTGTGCCTCTGACGTCTGAAAGCAGTGTGCCTGCCACTCCCCTAATCTCTGGTTATTGAAAGCCCACAATGCCTCAGATGGTTTTCTCTCAGTTCTCCTGCCGTGCTCTCTATCTTTAGACATCAGCATCCTTGCACTTGAGAAAACCCCTCACATCTCTTAGCTCTCTGGTCCCAGTCCTCAACATACTGCCCATGAACTTGGCAAAGACCTGTGTGAAAAAGCTGGTAGGTGGGTACAGATTTGCTCTGTGGCTAAGGGCCCCTTGACATTTTAATTTTCCACATTATCTCACATGTAGCCATTATAGTTTTCTTGCATGTGTGGTAGATTTCTTGATACCATCTAAAATAGATTTCTCCTCTTTCCACCGATTCATCTTGTTTTTGTTGTTGGGGTACGAGTGCCAGAGAGCCTCTTTTGGCTTTCTACATCATAACCAGAAATAAAGGTCCCCTAAACCTTTCTCTTAACCCCCAGCTTCATAGCAAATGAACAGTGCCTCATTCTTACAGACGTTTTCCTGTCGTAGATGAAATTCCATCTCTCATTGAGTTTGCCTGACTTCCCTGAGGGCTGGGAGGGCTAGGACAGAGAACTGGGGATTTCCAGATTTGGAAGGACACTTCGGGGTCATCCTGCCCAGCTCCCTAGCTGATGCTTCTTACTTGGGGACCGTCACACAAAGCTGCTTTTCTGTCTGTGTGTTTTAGTGTCTATGTGTGAGAGTCACCATGTCTGGTTGCAGTTAACCTGGTGACTCCCACTGCACAGTGGGCTCAATTTTCTTTCTTTCTGAATTTTGAACATGAAACCAAGCCAATATCTGGAAAACTTTCTATGTGTCCAGTCAGCGTTGTCTGGTCTGGCTCATACTTTGGATTGAAACTTGGTCAGTGCCATCTTTTTTTTTTTTTTTTTTCCAAAGTGGGTCAATCCGTCTGAATCTGGTATCTCTGTTCTTATTTGATGATTAAGGGACTAAGTGCTTAACTTGGGTTTGGGGTTTTGTCTTTTGGTTTTTGAACACTTATATCCATTTGTTTTTGTTTTGTTTGTTTTGTTTTTCACTTGGTAGCCTGTTGAGGTCAAACATGTTTAAAGGAAGCCCAGCTCATAGTCACAGAAAAACACTCTTTAATAATGACTTTCTTAAAAACAGGACCCATAAATCACTGAATAATTCACCATTTTATGAGCCACATGGAAATGTACTGTGGTTAATGCAGTTATACAAAATCATGTTAGTTATTTCCTCACCATGGCAGTAAGTACTAACAGGAAGCATGTGATTTCACTCATTTGTGAGGCCCACGTTAGCACATCCATGACTGCTGTGCGATTCGTTCCGTGATAAGAGAGTGGCCCTGTTGTACCGTCTCAAAGCAAGACTGCCTCTTCTCGGATCTTAGTAGGTCTGGATCCTGTTGAGCATTTTGAGCTCTTTCTCAAAACGATTTAACAGAAAACCATTTTCTAAGAATTGGGATTACCTGGCAGCAGAAATAAAGAGGTTTATTCTGAGCCAGGTATGTGTGACCATGGCCCGCAGAGCCACGCCAAGGAGGCTTGAGTAAGTGGTCTCGCAGGGGTTGGGTTACAGTTTGGTTTTATACATTTCAGGGAGACAGGAATTACATGTAAAGTCATAAATCAATACATGGAAGGCGTGTATTAGTTTGGCTTGAAAAGACAGGACATCTCGAAGTGGGAGTTACAGGTTATAGGTGGGTTTAAAGATTCTTTAATTTGTAATTGGTTAAAGAAATGAAGCTTTGTCTAAAGGAATATTTTAAGTTAAGATACGGAGGTCTGCTAATCAGAGACAAGGCACTGGACATACACAGAGACCCAAGTGATCTGTTAAGTAAATTAATGACCTGCAGGTGTGGTTTAAACTTTGTCTTACATGGTCCTGGGCTTATTAATGATTTAGGATCTTATTGTTACGAAGAATAAATCCAAAGGGACAGGGCACAGCTAGGTGTGTCTGACATCCCTTCTCCTCCTGGCCTGCAACTCAGCTTTAAGGTTTGTTTTTTTTCTGGGTTGGAGGGTGTCCCCTTGGCCAAGAGGGGGTCCATTCAGTTGGCTGGGGGGCTTCACATTTTATTTCAGTTCACATTCCTTCCTTGGGAAATGCTGGTTCTCTAACCTCAGAGGTGAGCCCCACCCTGAGACTCCAGATAAAGCCACCTCCCTGACCCCTGGCCAAAGTGCCCCTGGGCTGGCGCTTCAGCTGCTGAACAACTGCTGGGCACCACTGTGCCCTGGAGCAGTGGACATCCCAGAAACACCCTGTCCTGGGCCCTCCTCTCCCCCCATCTCCCAACTAGCTCGCCTTTGATCTCAGCACAAAAAACTCAGGCCCATTATAAAGCTGTTTATACTCCAATGACAAGGATACAGACAAAAGTAATTAGAGATGAGCATTAAACGGCCCAGCCCAGCTCCCCAGCAGAACCCGGAAGGGTGGTCAGAGTGAGTCAGCTCCAGCGACACGAGGTGCTTCAGGCTGCCTGGGCGGTGGCTTGGTTGTGCCCAAGGACAATACTTCAGTGAGGGCCACTTCAACAGGGTCAAAGCCCTCTGTCTCTTGTCTCCCCTTTAAACAACAATTTCCAAGGACTCTACAAAGCTCTTGCCTCCATGTCAGGTGCTCGGCAAGCCCAGGCTTCTTCTCTCTCCACCTCTGGTTTCAAAAACAAACTTTGATATCGGACATTTACACCCTAGTGAGAATTTTTTTCCTACAAAACTTACTTAGAGTCTCATGGGCAACAACCACTCAACTAGGCTCTAGTCGTACAGAAGTGAATTAAAGCAACTGCTCCCCATATCAGCACCCGGGAGGAAGGCAGGACACAACAAAGCCACTTGGAACTGTCTTGCTGGGTAATAGCTGCAAAATCCATGTTCTAGAAAATGCAAAGCATCAATTTCACTGACTCCCTAGGCTGGGCATAATTGCTTTCTGTCTGCAGCCATGCTATGGAACTAATGTGCTCTTAACAGGAAGGCTGCACCCTTGTCTGACTCCTTTTTTGCCCAATAACTTGTTATTTTGCGATCTGTATAATAATCTCCTGGGGCTCTATGAGCTTGTATGTTTAAACTGGAAAGAAATACCGAAAGCAAAGAGTTTCTTTCTTTCTCTTTTTGCATAACCAAGCACAACACCATTACCGGTGATCTCAGTCTAAGTTGCTTCCAGTTACCAGGAAAGAGTTTAAACAGTCCACACTGACCTCGCAGCTCTTTGCTCTGAAGCCTGAACCAAGGCCAGGGCCAAGCTCACAGGCGGCATCTTTCATTACCGTGGGGCAAGCCTCCAGTCAAACCATCAGAGTGGAGCCTTCTGGTCTCTCGCAGTCATTATGTTCTTAGGATTATCATTAATTTTCTCTCCCTGAAGTGCTTCTGATGAATGTGAGGGCTGTGGGCTGAGCTGTCTATGCATTGGCTGATAAAAGGTTCTATGTTCAATTTTCTAAAAGTGCCCTTAGAGAATCCCCAATTTCCTGCTCCTTCCCAAGAAGAAACTGAGTTTGTGCTGCCTTCAAAAAGAGAGAACTGAGTTCTCTTGGTGTAAAAGCTTCCTGAAGTTTGGAAGGAGAGTTCCCCTGGGACATGTTGGAGACTCGGAACCTTCTGGGGCCTGGCAGGGTAGATAGAGCGGTTATTATTTATTGCAGACTTAAGAGCTATGCGCACCGATGTCTGTGTGGCTTCTGGTTTTCCGTCCCATTTTCTATTAGCACAGCCTTGGCCTCCCTTCTGGGAATCTTACACAGGCTCCTGCAAGTCCTGCGGAGCCAGTGGATAGGGCCCATTTAGCTTTCTACAATGGAGTCCACACTGCCCAAGAGTCACCTGACTCGGCTGTCCTCTTGGCCACGTCCTTAGGTGTCACATTTGATTGAAGACCTCAGCCCTCTTAGACATACCAGGAAAGAACTCGGCGCATTAAAGCAAGAGCCCACAGTCGGCTGGGATACTTAGTGTCCACAAGGGAAGGGAGGACATGGCGGTTCCAGGTAGAAGTGGCTTTGAACAATGTGTCCACACAGAGCTCTGCAGCAGCATCTTTTGTTAAGCCATAGAGGCTTTGGAGCATTTGTTGTCAAGCTTTAAAGTTTTAATTAAGGTGTTGTCATGAGCTGGAACTGGGCCGTAGCTGTGCAGGGTGTTGAAACGATGCCTTCCGTGTGGGGCCTTTGCAGAGGTGCCCTCTGGGGCATGAAGCACAATGACTCTCTGTATCCCAGGCCCCCGATGTGTTGTATTCCTTCTCTGCTGTCTGGGCCACTCTCAGGTGTGTCCAGGGTGTCTGTTGCGGTGTTTCAGCGGCTGCTTTCTCCATAAGAACCACGCACTTCCTGTTCATGGTGCTCATAGAGCCCGGCCTGTGCAGGCCGGCATTGTCCGGACGTCATGCTTAAGGCTGCAAACAGCACCACAGACAACCAGCAGATGCAAGAGCTCTGTAGCCAGAGGGTTAAGTTCCTGAACTTCCGTACATTCCAAATTTATCCATCACACCATGGACCTAGCAGATTCTTGCTTTCGTTTTTGCTTCATCATCCAAACAAATGCAGTAATTACCCCCTGGGCGCTAGCGGGTAGCAGCTAGTTCTCAGCCCAGCAGTCTGGGCGTACGGGACAAAAGCACACTCCATAGATAGACCACGGTAAAGGGACAGGCCCCGTTCAACCTCTGACGCTAATGCACTCCCAGATCTTGGTAAGGCCCTCTCCGAGCTTGAGGTTGGCCTTGCTAGAAACTTCCAAACAGTATTTTGGAGACTTGTTGGGTTTTTTTCAAAGAACTTCAGGGATGTAGGAATGAAGAGAGAGGTTGAGTGAGACTCTACCCAGAACTCATTTCAACCAGAACGTCACTGGCCTGACCTCTCTTACAGGTTGCGGCTGAGGAGGATTTGTTTGGAATTAAGATTTTTACTGCTTAAAAAGCACCGCCATGGAATAGCTTGGAAAATTTCTGGATTAGATAATCTCAAAGGTCATGCCCCATTCTAACAGTCTGAGGTTTTTTGACTCTGTGGCTGTCATACTCAGGGATGCAAATCCCATAGTTTGAATTCTCGCTCAGGGTTAGGTAAACATGTTCTGTGGCTGCCGCCAGGCACTGACAGGAGCTCCAAGGACACATAGGCAAAAAGGTCGTGTCCTGTGAGATGAAAAGTTAGGCCAGGCAGGTTTGAGGACAGATTATAGCAGAACTAAAGGAAGACTATATTGTTAAGGACGCGAGACATTAAATTAGACCTCACTGCCTTGCAGAAACTTTAGTTCCAAGAAGGAAGGGAAAAGGGCTTTTGAAAGTACATGTAGCTAAGGAGGTTTTGGGATCTCCATTGTTTCCCACCTCCTTCCCCCACAGCCTCCAAGCTCTGCTAAACTGACTGACAAGATCTCTTGGCAGGTTTGGGATATTGAGCAGGAGATGAGCTGTTGTAGCACAACGGTCAGCATTTTTTGTTCTGGAATATCTGACAAGTTCAGATAATCTTTTACTAATTTTTTTTCCTTAATGGTCCCTACCTCCAGCCCATTAAACGCTTATCCCTTTACTAACCTACACAAATCGCTACCTAGTCCAAGATCTACGGCACTAGAATTTTACCTCCCAAGGAAGAATCTGACACCGCAGTGGTATTAATGACTCAAAACGCCAGTCCATTTTGCTAGAAGATTAGTCAGTTTCAGGAAGCTCTTTGTCATATGCAACATCAAACGACCGATTCATTGGCTTGAACAAATTTTTCAGTCAATCCTTTTGAAGTTGGGTGGACACAGCCTACTTGTGGGAGCAGCTTTCAGAAAAGCCACGTCATTGAGGCCTTGTGTGTGCAGTGTTGGGCGCCACGCACAAAATGGTCCAGCGCAGCAGGACATCTGAGGTGCTCTTCCAGCAAAGGAATGGCTAGAACGAAGCCTTTATCTGTGCTATGCTGTGATTTGCCTATTGTTTCTACACTATTGTATATTCAGTTACAAACGCTTTGTGAGATAATAAATCTTTTTCATTATTGCAATTGTGCTCAAGTTCAAGACTAAGGGCCAGAAACATGTGACTTTTAAGTTTGCTTTAAAGTAAACCCATCTTACTGTGGAGGGAAAGAAGTGTGAGTCAGATGACATGGACTCTAAACCTGGATATTTCTGTGAATTTGCAGGGCGTGTCTTGGTTGAAAGCCTTGCTCAGGTGAAGTTAAGAGCACGAAAGTGGAATCAAACAAAGCTGGGTTTGCATCCCTTATGAGCTCAGTGATCTCGGGCAAATTCCTTAACCACTCTACGTCTCAGTGTTATCATCTGTAAAGTGGACGTAATAATTATAGCTATCCCATGGGGTTGCTGTGAAGATTAGAGAGCATATAGTAAGTGTTCAGTAAGTGCTCATAATTCTTATTGTTGACCTTGATTTACTACGTAATGAGGATTTTGTATAAGACTAGGTTTAAAATTCTTTTCAATTTTGGAAGTCTGTGATCCTCAGGCTCGTGTAGGTCAGGCTTCTTCCTCTGGAGGTCAAGACATGAAGCCAGTCCCAGGAGCTGTGTCGAGGGTGCCTGTTCCTGTTTCTTCTTGCTGGGGTGGCCATGGTGACGTCCTCCTGAACCTGCCGCCAGGCACTCAGGACAGGCTGGCTCAAGGCACTAAGCAGGAGGCTGAAGGCTGGACTGGGGAGCCTTCAGCCAGACCCTGAAGGTGCCAAGCTGGAGGAGTGGGCAAGTGGCCACCCATCCGTCAGCAGACCCTCTGCCCCGAATGCTAACTAGGCAGGCAGGGAGGGCACGGAGCCAGGACAAGAAGCAGAGATCAAAGTTGGGTACTCGCCACAGGTTCCTAGCTAGTTGAAGAAGCTTACGCATGGAGGAGGTCTCGAGCTATGCCTTAGCGTGTTGGCAGTTCAGTCTGGTGAGAGCGATTGCTTGCGCTCTGTTGCTCAAAACGTGTTGGCCTGTGGACCAGTGGCATCAGCATCACCTAGGAGTCGGTTGCAAATTTAGAATCTCAGGCCCTGCCGCAGATCTACTGAATCAGAATGTTCATTTTAACAGGATTTGTTATGGACTGAATGTTTGTGTTCCCCCAAAATTCATATGTTGAAACCCTACCACCTGACATGATGGTATTATATTGCCTGCGCAATGGAGGTGGTGCCTTTTGGAGGTAATTTGGATTAGATGAGGTCATAAGGGTGGGGCCTTCATGAATGGGATTAGTGCCCTTACAAGAGTCATGCCAGAGCCTGACTCTCCTTCATATGAGGCTACAACAAGAAGTCAGTAGTCTGCACCCCAGAAGAAGGCCCTCATCAGAGCTTGACAATGTTGGCATCCCCATCTCAGACTTCCAGGCTCCAGAACTATTCGAATGCTTTTTCTGTTGTTTATAAGCCATTCAGTTTATGATGTTTGTTACAGCAGCCCAAACTGACTGAGACAGGACTCCAAGGCAGTTTGTTTACATATCAATATTAGAGAAATACTTGTTGTAGTGGATCCTGGCAGAAAGTGTCTACTTTACTGTCTCCCCCTTAAAAATCAAGATGCTTTAGGAACAAGCTGCAGCAGCGGTCATAGATGGGAACTGAGGATTGCCTCGGCAGTCAGGGGCTCTGATGGCCTCAATTTGCAGGGGGACTTTCAGCTCAGGGTCAGCTGGGACACACTTTGGGGCAGAAAAACTCTTGGAGCACAACCCTTGTCACTTCCATTTATGGGACGTGCTAGGTGACATTGGAAAGTGAGTGAAAATCACCGGCATCCCGCCTCACGGCCAGAGGGAGGTGTTGCAGTCGCCGGTCATTTCAATCAATCCCCTTTAGGCAGAGACGCTTACAGTGAGATGGAAAAAAAAAATCAAGTAGGAAACATATTCTAAGTAATAGAGAAGCACTCAGCCAAGAAATGTAAATAGGAAAATCTGCTTTTAGTTTTATTTTCCCAAAGAACAAAATTTGAAAGGTATCCGCCAAATCTGTTTTTCTTGTGCAGTGCGATGGCCCATCCCAGTGAGTGGATGTCGCGGAACGCATCCAACCAGCCTGTGATTTTACACAGCGGTGGCGCTGCTCCCCAGAGAAGACCTAACTGCAATTCTGTCCAGTGATCCTGTGACTGAGTCTCTGCTTTCTTCCTATGACGGAGCTTTGTGCTGGGCATCGGAAGCCAGAATGTCCTCATGAGTAGTTGACACCGTTGGGTGCCAGGATGTCTTGACCTGTGAGGCTGGTCACGGGGAAACCCGTGAGACATGTGACATTCACCTTCTCTGTCTTGCCACCTCTCTCACCGGTGCTCTTTTGCTCATGACACTGTCACTTGTGTCAGGATTAAGGAAACCGAGACAGGATACTTGCCCGGCGTGACAACTCTTGTGGTTTCCAGAGCGGGGGCTTGAATGGGAGTCTCTGTTTCTGCAATGCGTCTTGCCGCCTTCCTGCGCTACCTCTTACGTTGTCTGTTCCTTTGGGGTTGGATGAGGCGGCTGTCCTCAAAAAGCTTAAAATTCTTGTTGCAATCATTGTTCCAGTTTTAATAGAGTGGACATTTGTCTCGCCCTGCTTTGGCCTGATCCTATAACCCACATGCGAAGCCGTGCAATAACCAGACCACAAGCCCTGAGAAGAGTCTCACTGAGTTTAGGCTCAGAGACAGGGAGTTTCTTTGAGGCAGAGTTGCTTACATTAAGACAGAAAAACTGTCCAGTAGGAACTATTTTCAGAGCAAAGGGAAAAGCACTCAGTCAAGAAATTTAAAACGATTGAGATCTAAAAAGTTACTTCCATCCAAAGAAGCCAGGAAGATGCACACCCTCCAGAAGTTTTTGGGTGGTATCAATTTGTATGACCTCGGTGGGCAGCACAGAGTCTCAAGACAAACAGACTTTTTAAAGTCTTCCTCCTTAAAGTGTCCTCCCCACAAGTAGAATCGCCCAGGGCTTGTTAGAAATGCAGACTCCCAGGACCCGCACCAGACCTACTGGATCAGAATGTGCATTCTTATGCCGTCAAGTTTGGGGAGTCCTGTTTTAAGGTGCCATTAGCTAGGGGTACCTAAAACTGGTTGACTCAGCTGCTATTTGGAACCCTTCTCCTGGCATCTGGTAAATAGCATCTTTCATGTTTTTTTAAAAAGTTAAATTTAATTTTATTATTATTTATGTATTAGTTAGATTGGTTTTGGGGTTTTGGGTTTTTTTTTTTCTTAGAGATGGGGTCTTGCTGTATTGCCCAGGCTAGACTAGAACTCCTGGGCTCAAGCAAGTCTCTCACCTCAGCTTCCCAAGTAGCTGGGACTATGGTCATTCATGCTGAATGGGGGCTATTCCTATTCAGGTGAGCCGTTTTGTTGGGGATGGTTAAAAACACAATCTGGCCATTGTATTTGATATATATCATCTGTACTGTCAAGGTTCAAAGACCTAAAATATAATACATGACCTTACAAACCAAAACTTACATTGAAAATGAAATCCGTGATGGGCACTGGGAACTCACTGGACCTTGTAAGGGATCAAAGTCATTTTAGGAACATCAACTTTCTTCGTACTAGCAGAACATCCCAGCTGCTAGAAGGCCCAGGCTGACACAGCCGAGTGTATTGCTGGGAGAGAGAGAGCTTGTGGGTGGGTGGTGGGTGCCCAGGGTGGGGGCCGGTGCATCCCAGCCTGGCCAGGTAGGCTGCGGGAAGAATGAGGGCATTCTTTATACTGAAAGGGCTGGTTTCTCTGGTCAGATGAGTTAGGATTGTTGGCCACCAGGAATTTAAGACAATTAGGGCTAAGCCTCTGAATGGGAATTCTTTTACAATTTAATTCTGCCCACAGGCTGAGGGTGGGGGCAGGATGGTGAAGGAGGGGAGTCCCCACTTTCCAAACCCTCCCAGTCTTCAATCTGCCGAAAACCAGCCTTGTGGGGCATTTTGTTATTTTCTTCCCACTTCTGTGGACGTCAGATCTGGAAATGCCTAGACTTTCCAGCCCCCGAGCCTAGGGTTGTGACACCTATTTCTTTCTGCTCCATGGCCCATGGTTGTAAAAAGTGAATGTAAAGGTGTAGACTCTGTGTTCAAACTACCTGGGATCATTTCCTGTCTCCACTGCTTGGTAGCTGAGAAAGCTACTCACCCCGTCTGTGCTTGAATTTTACCACCTGTGAATAGAGCTTACCATAGCGCGTCCTTGCAAGATGGCCCTACAGGGTTGTTCCAGGATTAAAGGAGTTCATGTATGTTAGTATGTTCCTATATGCAATGTGCTTAGGACAGTGCCTGGCGCATAGTTTAAGGGTAGCTATCATTTCTGTGATATCAAATCTAGAACTTAAACTCAGGCACTTTTTCCCCCCATAGGGGAAAAGGAAGAGTTAGATTTTTCCAGTAGTCATTAGTAAATCGGGGCTATTCCCCATATTGGGGAACTCTGGGGGCTGCACCATTATGCTGTTTATAAACAAACAAAACGATTTCTGGGGAAAGGCTGTGCGTTTGTGCTAGGTGGTCTCCTGCGTGGCTGGGAAGACCTGTGCTTGTCATAGCTGCTTGGCTCAGTTCTCTGCAGCCTGGCAGTGCAGAGTTCAGTGTGAGGTCAAGCTCTGTTGAAGCTGGCAACGTGACATACCTCCGGCTGCTGGAGCTTGCGATAACCCCAGGGCTTCCCTTGGAATTTGCTGCTGTCCTGCCGTCCAAACTGGCATGGCAGCCTCAGAAGTTTATCCTGGGATTGGACCGGAGTGGCTACATCAAGGCCGCAAAGTTAAAACAAGCCATTCTGTTAGGAGGAGAGCTACTCTAGCTACAGGATAAATTAGCCCCCTTAACAGCGGAAGGTCAGGTATATGCAATCACATTTTCCAAATCTGCGCAGATGGGGACATCTTTGGTGCTTTCTGCTTCTTGTTCGCACTAAGCTGCTTCTTTTGGCTCCATCAGAAGCCAGCGACATGTTAACCCTTAGCAGACTGTTGGTGTCTCTTTTGGGGCTTGTTACTGCAGTGATAATCCTGTTGAGATTTATGCTGCTAACCCAGAAAAACAAAGAAACCCAGAATTGCCCACCTTAGTCCCTGAAACTTCACATGATAACAGACAATATTTACAGAAGTGCCATTACTCAGAACCCAAACACCGTCAAAATCCCACCTCTATTTTTAGAGTGGATTCTAACAAAATAATAGTCAAGTCCTTAACAATAGAAACCAAAAATCAGCAGATACTATGCCTTGATTCTTAGAAAAGAAAATGAAGAAAGAGTTGGTTTACCCTTCAGGCCCATAAGAAATAGCAGATGAGAAGTCATGATTGAGACATCCTTGCTGAATAATTATGCATGAGTAGAAAACTCACTCTGGTCAATATAATGATTTCAAGGCAGCATTAAAACACACGTAGAGACTAATTCAAGAGCTCCCAGAGAAAGGCAGGGAAAACAAAGGGAAAAAGTCTTGCAGAAGAATAAAGGAGAAAGATATGAAAATACAGAAGGCAAAATTTATTTAACTTGTCTAAGGGTGTGCGTAGGTATTCACGCTTTTGTCATAACAATAAATGTCTTTGAATGACAAACATGTGATTAATTTTATATTAGGTATGCAAAAATTTGGCATCATGATATTTCTTTGTGTCAATTCATAGGGAATTGGAAATTACCCTGATCAAAAACTGTCAAAAGTCAAAGTGAAAAGCAGTCAAAACCAACGTGTTTACAAACTGCACTTTCTAATCCCACGCAAAAACAAGCAGAACCCAGATTTCAGATTGTCTTTAACCTGGACAGTAAGAGCAGGATTCAGGATGGATTATTAAAGGAGAGAGTGGACCTTGTTAATTGAAGAAAAATCAGTTAGTGCTCACTAAGGATGGATCAAGTTCAATCACTTTAATTTCCATTTTGGGCTAGCTGGTTAGACAGGCGGTCAGGGAGGAGGCGAAAAAGAAGGTGCAGTGAACGTCACCTTCGGCAAGGCACGTGACCAGGTGCTGCCTGTTGTTCTGCAGACAAGGCAGAGAACTAGGAGCGAAAGGAAATTAATTAGGGGTGTTAATAGCTGGCGAAGAACAAAGGACTCTAAGGATGCTGACTGACGTCTTGCAGAATAGTATTTTTAGAGACATATTCTTAAGCTCTGTTATCAGTGACTAGGCATGCAGAAGGCCTTCTCATTAGGGTTTGCAGGTAACACGAGGCTCGGAAGGATGGGAAGTGTGTCGAATGAGCGATATGGAGTACAAACAGCTGTTGGCTTTTTGTCCCATTTTTAAAAATTCAATAATTTCTTTGATATTTCTCAAAATTTAATGAGAGACTTATGGAAGAAGCAAGAAGATTTCATGAAGAGCTACCTCTATGTCTTATAATTTCATGGGTAAATCTGCCTTCAAACTGAGATCATGAGTGTCTTCCATTCACCTTTAGGTAGCATTTTACCCTCTGGGGATGCTACAGTTGATGGCCTACCTACGCGAGGTGAATATAAAAGCTCTTGCAAAAACCTAGGTAAAATTTTACTCCAAGAACCAAGATCAATTGAGTTAAACTCTAGAGAGAAACGATTCTTCCAAGCAGTGGAAAATATTTGCATTCTGATTCCTTATTATTTTTATCTTAATGGTTTAAAACACTTACAGATTAACTGCATACGTGACCACCTGCTAAAGACAAAAAAGATGTCTTTCTCCCCATGTGCTACTGGCACACTGTATGAGAATGAACCTGGAGTGATCTTTAAAGTGACTCAGTTGCTGCCTGAAAGATGGCCTCAAGTTAATCATGACGAAGTTAAACTCACTGTCTTTTACATGTGTTCCCCAAATGCTTTCCTGTCAGCACTTCCAATTGCCAGAGGTACATTTTGCAGTCAAAACACCCACACAGGCCCGGCAGAAGGCCATGACGCCCCGGATCAGACATTCTGATGAACAATCTGAGTCCTTTGTCTCCTGTGACTTCCTCCAACATATCACACTCCTCTTCCCTCTGAGCCTTTGCACGTTATTTCTCTGCTGTTCCCCTGTTTCCCGGGCATCTTGAAAACTCAGCTGAAAGTGAAAGTCCTCAGGAAGGAACTCCTGGAATTCTGCCCTGGAGCAGATTCCCTGCTGAACACTCTCCACGTAGCTGGTAGCTTTCCTGTGTGACATTTACCACCATTTCTAATGATACGCTTGTGCACTCGGTGTCAGTCTGTTTGCTCGCTGTTGTTTCCAGCTTGTCTGTGCCTCGCATGGAGAAGCCGTTCAACGGAGGAGAAAAGGGAAAGGGAAGATGATTTGGACATGTTACTTATCCATTCCTGGAGGGACTCTCGATTCCCTCCTTGGATCAAGTCAGACCACCCCAAGACTGCTCTGGATGTGATATTCTTGGCTTTTCAAGGATGTGGCCATAAGAACCTCTTCAGGGAGAAGGCTTCCACCTGGCTAGCGTGCTATTTCCCATCTTTCCAGGAAAGGAGCTTCTACTGTGTCATGAAGTGACCTCATTTATTGATACTTTAGTACCTTGGGGACCTAAGACTTTTGTGTCTTTTCAACAGTGCCTGACCTCAAGAACAGGAATGACAGCCAAATACCTGCTGAAAGAAAAACGCTTTATGCCTTGGAAACAATTCTAGGTAGCTGCTGTGAACTCAAATAAAATTTTAAGGCTCGCCCCCCACCCCGCCACCGGCTGACTAAATGGACCCCCTCATGGCCAAAGGAATACCCTAAAACTAAATTGCCTGCCAGGAGGAAGGAGGTCAGACATGCCTCATCACGCCCCCCTCCCTTCTTGGGGACATCCTTTGTAACCCATTAACAGGCCTAAGGGTATGCAAGACAAACCTGCAGGTCCTCAATTTACACAACAAATCTATGTCCAGTGGCTTATCTCTGATAAAGAGCTCCTTATGTTAAAACATTCCAAGCCTTTAGACAAAGCTTCATGTCTTTAACCAATTGCAGGCCAAAGACTCTTTTAACCCGCCTATAACCTGTAAGCCCCCCGCTTCGAGATGGCCCACCTTTTTGGGCCAAACCAATGTATGCCTCCCACGTATTGATTTGTGACTTTACCTGTAACCCCCTGCCTCCCTGAAATGTATAAAACCAAACTGTAACCCAACCTCAGTGAGTCCACTTGCTCAAGACCTATTGGGCGTGGCTCTGGGTCATGGTCCTCAAATTTGGCTCTGAGTAAATCTCTTTAAAATTACTTTACAGAGTTTGGTCTTTTTTCCGTTGACACTGCAAAGAGAAATGGAGAGTGCTCTGGACTGGGAATCCAGTGACCAGGAGTCTTGGCTTGTGTTTCTCTGGAACTCACTGCCTGATGTCTAGTAAATCAGGTCTGGGTCCTAGTTCCTACAGCTTGAAGAAGAGTAGTATTGGGCTAGATAACCTCCCAGGACCTGGGAGGCCCAGTGCCTGGGATTCCATAAAAGGGCTTCACATCAGATGTAGATAAACTGCCTGGGGCCATGTCTGGCTCTGTTGAACAGAGGGAATGACAGGCAGGCCAGACTCCAGCATCCCAGAGGAGAATCAGGGCTTGTTATCTAGTCATATGGAACTTTGTCCCTTTTGCTGTGTCTTTGTTACATTTAGGCCCAAAAAGTAAAACATGCCCAGTGTGAAAAATTTGGAATATATAGAAGAGTTGAACAATCCAAATAAGCACCTGAAAAACCATGATCTCAAACTATTTTTTTTTTTAACTACAGACAGGGTCTCACTCTGTCATCCAGGCTGGAGTACAGTGGAGTGATCATCACAGCTCACTGCAGCCTCCAACTCCTGGCCTCAGGTGATCCTCCTGCCTCAGCCTCCCAAGTAGCTGGGACTACTGGCATACATCACAATGCTTTGCTGATTTTTTTGTTGTTGTTTATTTTTCATAGGGACATGGCCTTGCTTTGTTGCTCAGGTGGGTCTGGAACTCCTGGCCTCAAGCAATCCTCCCTACCTCAGCCTCCCAAAGTGCTGGGATTACAGATGAGAGCCACCGCATGGGTCTCAAAACGATTATTCATACTATATGAGCACATCTCTGTCCAGTCTTCACTCTGCCTTGCGATTTCTTCCTGAGATGCCTTATGTATATGACTGTGTGTCTTGCTTTCTGGGCTTACTGCTCACTCCTTAAATAATCGTGTATTTCCTGCCAGCTGAGTGCCCGCACTGTGCTAGGTGCTAGGAGGCTCGATGAACAAGATAGGTGCTGCTTTAGACAGTTCACGATCCAGCCTTTTCCTTAGTATTAAGAATGTTCCATGATCATAATTTGTAGTGGCTACAACTGACTCTTAAAACAGTTTGTGGTTGTTGTTATTGTGTTCTGTGTTGCACTGGAGGAGAAAACTCAGCTCCTAAGAGAGTATAAGGCTAGCAAAAGAGAAAAAGTAAGAAGGTAATAGGGTTAAGGCAGAACAGGAATTCACGGGGTGATTTGGGGTGATAGTGAAGAAGGCAGGCTCTACTAGTGGGCCGGCTGCTGGCTGTGGGCTCCTTGGCAAATTCCTTAACTCATCTGTGCCTCAGTTTCCTGGTGTGGAAAATGGGGATAATAATACTTACCTTTTAGGGTGGTAATAAGGATGAAATGCAATAATGCAGCAAGACATTTAGCACTTGGGTTCTCAATATATAAGATTATTAACCCTTGCTCCTTACCACATATTTCAATATTGAATAATACATTGAACCAACGGGTAAAGGAGGGATCATATGATGTAATAAACAGCCTGATTTATTGATTTTTTTTAAGTACAGTTGCTCTTAATTGCACAGAAAAAGATGGCGCTCCAAAGTGGTAATTAAAAAGAGTTTAATGAAAGGACGTTATACGAAGACAAGGCCAGGCCTACGAGGGACCATGAAGTGCCTCTGGGGCCAGCCGGAGTGGGAAGGCATTGCCACTTGCAAGCCCAACAAGTGAGGACAGAAGTGGTTCTAGGACCCAAGAAGCTCTGGGACGACTGGATAGGATACGAGCTGCGGCTGTTAGCAGAGGAACACAGCCCTGCTCTGCTCTGCTGCTAGTGGCTGTCAGCTGGCTGAAACCACGTGGAGACCAAAGGGTGAGGGGGCCCAGTCAATGCCGTCCGCAGTGGCAGCTTCCTGGGCGCAGACAGGAGCACAGACCGGAAGGGGTCTGCGAGGGGAATGGAGAAAGCGCAGCACGCCTCCACCTCCAGGACACAGAGTTCTGACTACCCCCTCGCATCTATGAGTTAGCTCATCAAATACCATTTGCAAATGTGCTTACCCCACTTACAGAGACCACACGAACCCGGAGGTCCTCGTGCCCGAGTGCCACCCCGCACCATGTGCCCTCACCCCTGTACACACCTGCGCAAACTGCAGGGCCCAGTGACCCAGACCACAATTTTAAGAGCTAGCAGTCCCCAGTGAAACCGTACATGCCTAAACCAGTGGACTACAATGTTCAACTCAAACAATAAAGCAGGTATTTATTAGCATTTTATGCCTGTTTATAATAAAAGAAATAGTATTGTTGTTGGTTACTTCTTGGACATATGTTCTACGGTTAACACCACTGGGGAGATACTGGGAGAGACTAATACAGAAAGGAGTGGCAGAGACAGCATTTATTAGTACTTAATAGGTGGTGATGCAAATCAGTACCTGGCAATTTACTGTTCTTCCCACCCCCTCTGCTTCTGAGAAGGAGGTAGCGGGCTGGCTGGGGAAGACACCGACGCTGGTATCCTTGGCAAGGCCACAGGCAGGAAGAGGAAGTCAAGTGCAATTCATTTTGGGGCACAAAAAACAGCCATTCCCCTCCCTGTGCCAGGTGACAGGCTTTCTACCAACTTTTCTAATGGCAAAGAGAAACTATAGACATTGATCACAGTAAGAACATAGTCAAGCGGTAGAGTTCTTCTTGGGATGACGTTGATTTAGAGGTTGATTATAAAAACATGAAGCTGTGTTTGAAAATCACTTTGTTTATATACATATTCTTTATTAGAGACCAAATGTTCTTATTTTTAAAGATATTAGTACATATTTTGGTATTTTTAAAAGAATCTCAAACCTCTGGCAAGTTACCTTTGAACTATTAAGTCTGTTGTTAATTTAGAGAAGAAAGAGAGGAGCCGTGCACCGCAGGAGCTTGTTTTAATTCGTTTTTTTGTTCCTGTTTTTAATTTCATTTATGTATTTATTGCCAACATCAGTAGCCTCTGCCATTTGGGAAGGCCTGCTGCTCAATTTCCAGTTTGGATGGAGGCAAAAGACGACAGATCTGGTACGAAGTACAAATCGTAAAAGAGAAGGTGCTTAAGAGATTTCTTCCTTCTCCCTTGCCAGGCTGCCCCGGGGGCTGGCAGATAGGCATCAAGGGCTTGTGTGTTTTGGTATGTGTTCAGAGATAAGGGCGCTCTGTGATGATGCAGGAATGAGCGGAATTTAACCACCGTGCGCGTTACCAGAGTTTCAGATAACTTTGTTCCACGTTTATTAAATTTCCAAAATAGTCTCTAAGTCATACTGAATGCAAACCGGTTTTTTTTTTTCCCCTGAAGTTTTTTGATTGGTTACCAATCTCACAAATTCCCGTGGTGTGACCTTTCTTACTTTTTTCCCAGGCTCTTTGTTATAAAGAATGATTCACTGACTATATATTTTTACAGGAAGCGTTGCACTTTAGCATCACATTCTAATCATAATTCATAAGATATTTTAAAATGCTACTATTTACCACGCACTTACAAGGGGTTTAAGAATCCCACCAAGATGTGTCACTGGTCTGAAGATGCGATTCGAGGTGGCAAACGGCTTAATTTAAATACTCCCACAGATCCTTCCTTCTTTCCCAGGACTTTACCCCTGATTGAAATGCAAATGTTTATTTTTTTAAAGCTTTAGAGCAATTTGGTTGGCTTTCTTTGACTGTATTTTTTCTTTTTAGCCCTTTAGAATTTGTCATATCAGATATTAGAGTACTAACATCACTACCGGAAAGTCTGAGTCGATGACATTTTATACCTCACTAGAAGGCAGCTAGAGCAAGCACCTCTTGACAAAGACTATTTAAGTAAGTTCTCTGCCTAGTTTTTCATGCCCAGAACCACA
>RJWJ010010871.1:0-46006 GCA_004363605.1 Indri indri | reverse complement strand
TCTAGTTTATGACACTGACTAATTTTCAAGCAAGAGAAAAACTGGTTTTGGAGAAAAATTATTTGGCAAGAATCCCGATTGTTTAGAATTTATTCTTGTTTAGTAGCATATTTCCTTAGTAAAAATTTTCTAGTTATACATATGTGTTTAGATTATATTTTAAGTATATCAAATAATTTAAGGTTTCAGTGTCAAATTTAGGTGTGTTATTTGGAGTCAAATTTTCATAAAGTTTTTCTTTAAATGATAGTAATTGGGGAAGTAGAAAATGACTTTAGGCCTTGTAGTTCCATTTTAAAGGTGTTCTTCATGCTTTACATAGATTGCAAACAAAATTTTCTGTCTCATGATCATCCTTTTTACAACTCCATATCCTTTAAAAGTTTTTACTAAAATATATGGTTAGTATTAAAATATTTTGGTAATGTAAATGATTCTGTTTGTACTGCCATATGACAACACGGTGAGGCAAATTTATAATTATAACATTTGAACGGTTTTCAAAATTATATTATAACTGACTTTTAAAAGTTTACTACAAAGACAGCTTACTTCTGCTTCTACTTAATTGTAAATATACACAATTGCTTTCACTAGTCTCTTATTCCTTTTTGCAAGAAACCACAATTGAAAATTTAATGATGAAGTTAATTATAAAATTATATTTTCTTCTTAAAAATAGTTCAGAAAAATCATGGGGTCTGGTGTTATAATTTTGTTTCTCTGGACAGAATGCATATACATTTGTATGCAGGTTTGCGTTCTGTAGACATATTATGTTCAGCAGGTGAAATGGATGAACCATAATAGTATATGGAAGGAATAAAAAAAGCTATTTGATTAGCAGCCTTTTGAAATTTATAAAAGAATTTTGTTCCCCATAATTAAAAAAACATTTATCCTCCTGCTTCTGCTCAGTTTTAATTTTATTTTTTGGTTTTAGCACTCAAAGATTAAACTAGAACATGAGTTTCTTTCCTACTAAAAGCCTTTAAAGAAAATGATGCTTTTAAAAGAAAGCCAAGGCTTTGAACACCTCTGTGCTTTTCCCCCAATTCCCCAAATGCTCTATAATTTGTATGTGAAGAATTTAAGACCTGTCTGCCTATTTTGCGTGACATTGCTATTGATTTTTTTTTCATTTTTGTTTGCTGCAATTGTAATGGATAAATGGTGAGTGTGAGGTAATAAGGACTTGCTATTTGTGAATGTGGCAAAAATGTATTTTTTCCTGTTACAAATGCACCTTCAGAAATAACTGGTCTTTCATTTCTACTTGATGTGATTTTTAGGAGAATGCATTCACAGATTCAAAGACATTCTTCAAGATGTGATCATTATAAGACCAAATGCCTCACAAATAAGCAGAGTAAAAGACTAACAATCTCATATAGGATTGCTACAAATGGTAGAAGCAAAAAAAGGAAAGCCTAGTTGCTCTGGAGAGATGAGGAAGGAAGCAGTTTAAAATCTAAAATTGTTTTATAGAGTGTGGAAGAGAAAGAATGTAATGGTAAAGAGTCCTAAACAAGGAGTGATGATAGAGACATGAGGAAGGACCCACAACCCATGCTGGGGAGTATCCAGTTGCTTCTATTAGCAATAATTCATATTCACATAACTAATAGGAGAGAGAAAAACTTTTCTTCTATTCTTTCATTTTTCATTGTTTTAAAATTTTGTTTGAATTAAGAGACTAAGTGTGGTTAGTATGAGTTTTCTTCAAAACCCTGTGGTACAAGTGCTGAAGAATCTTTAGAAAAAAATGCATGCCTGGTAAAGTTTTAGACTTAGGGAAGCCTATGTTGGACCAGATGGAGTATACACACAGCTATGTTTGAATAAAGAAGATACTTATGCATTATTTGAGAAGACAGTTATGGGAGTAACATGTTATAATTGATAAAGTAAAAAGGTTAACTATACAAATGGAATAATTCAGACAGCTTCTGAAAAGGAGAGAAAAACCTACTAGTAACAAACAGAATGGCCAATGGGAAAGGAAATATTAGATAGTAAAGTAGCTAACAGCCTTCATAGGTACTTGTTTATTACTAATCATAAACCTTTAGGTGGACTTAGTTACGAGACTAATGTTTGAATAAGCTGACTGGACACCCACATGTTGGAAAATTTATTTGGAGACTTGCTGGTGGGCCTATTTGATTTTGCTAAAACATTAAAGTTGACACCTAAAATAGAATACAGTATCAGTATATTGATTTTCACCAAGGGGAAATTGCTCTTTAATTTGATGGGGATCAAGAGATAAAGGCAAAAAACTTGCATGAAAAAAAAAAAAACCCAGATGATATGGAACACTTTTGAGGCAACAGAAAACTAAATATAGAGGGGATAGAAGGAATATAATAATCCTTAAAGAAGGAAATTTCAATTGGAGGGAGTTTTCTGTAATTCCAAATTTATGGCACTGCAACAAGATAAAAAGTATTAAAATCAAAGAATGTCAAAAATCCAAACTCTCTTCATAAAGATTTTAACACTATTCACTGATATCTGGGGAATAATAAACATAATAAAGAATTAGAGATTAATTTTAAATTTCCATTAAAGACCGATATTTCATTGCATTGAAGACCTGATATAGTACCTGGAAAAATGAGCTTTTATCTTGACCGTTACATTTGAAATCAATACTATCAACCGAAAGAGTTTTTATCAAACACATATCTTCTAAAGACTTTAGTACTGTTTTATAATGTTTGGGCTGATCTTGTTATCCAGGAGGTATTTAGTAGTTAGGTTTTGTTGCTTTTAAAGAATCCAAGCCTGGTGAGGTAGACAGTCAGATGCCGACTGTCTCCCTCTATAGTACTACGTGCTATTAACAGAGGCACACACAAAGTGCTAGGTGATAAGAGAGGAAGGAACCATAATTCAGCTTGTGTGTCCAAAAAATGGGGAAAGAAAATGAAGCGACCAGGGTTACTATTAACATTATCAAATTATTTGACCTGATTTTACCATTAGAAAGGTATACAGTAACTTATTCATGATCTAGGTAAGGGACAGAAAGTTTTACAGCCCTTTTAAGTGTTCGTTGTAACCACTGTTTGACCACACTGTAATTAGGCGTCTTTGTATACATAGTCTTGCTAGATACTACAAGGAGATATCCATTAGTTCTGGGTCTTCCTTTTTGTGGTATGCATTTCAAATGATAAAAATCAATGTACACTCATGGGATTAGGTAATGTGAACATATTAATAAATAGATGAAAATGTACATATTGTTAATGTCCTTTCATTTTTAGCTAAGGAGGATGAAGTGGGATGGTAGCAGTCAGTAGGAGTGGTGTGTTTTTCTCTTTTGAACTGTTAGGCAAACGATCTAATTCATTCTCTCTATTTATAGGCATTTTCCAATCAGAAAGTCCAAGATAAAACCAACTGCCTGGAGGAGAAATGAAAATAACAGTGCTTTCTTGATAAATGACAGCCTTATTTTTTATCTGCATGTGTGGTCATAACAAAGACCTAAAAATCTACAGGATGTATGATGACATTATAACATTTCTATAACCCCATTTAGAATAGTATGTTTAGTTCTGGTTACCATATTTTAAAAAAAAGATGTTGTATTTGAAAAGGGGAATTAGATTGACCTTAGGACTACCAGGTATGAGCTGGGAAGACAGGATAGAATCCTGAGTTTCTGTGACCTTTAAAGAGCAAGAGTTGAAGAAGATTTAATCGAAAATAATATAAACTCCAGTATACATATAGATAATGACAACTCCTTTTTATTACAATTCTGATTATTGTAAAACAGATGTATAAATTTCAACAGAAGAAAAACTTGCCGAAACAAACATCTGAGCTTCTCAGCTTTTCAAGTCCATGTTGCTGTAGCGTGTAAACAGAATAATGCTCTATTGATTTCTTCTGTGAAGTAAAATGTCTGAAGGATTTTCAGACAGTGCTTTTCTGAAACATAGAAAAATATGCCCCTTAGCCAAATACCACTAACAGATATTGCAATAACTGTTTATAAATCAAAGGAAAAAGTATGTCTCAGGGGTGGCAACTAAGCTTCAGTAACCACTGATGTCTCCAAGGAATTTCAATTTAATCTACCTGTATTGTACAGGTAGTAAACAACTTGGGCATCAGAGCACTATAGGGTATATGAGCTATGATGGGCTGGAGAGATCAACTTATCCAGCCTTGGTTTTACAAATAAGGATACCGGGATCTTGAGAGGGGAAGTGATTTGCTCATGGTCACACAGCTAATTAGTTTCCTAGTTGGGTCTAATACCCAAGTCTCCTATGCCTTGTTGAGTGTCTTTCTGTTAACATTCTTCCTTCCAGAATTGGTTGTTCATTTATAACTTGGTTTTGTAGAAGTTGGAAAATAATTTTTCATAGAAACAAAGTCATAAGCTCAGAGTTTTTCTTTGTTCCATTATATACTTGGTTTCCATGTTAAGCTTTAAGTCATATTAATGCTGGCTTTAAACTTTCTGTTACACATGTCCTTTCCTTTTGATTTTCATCTCTACCATCCTAGAGTAACCTCTTACTTGGCCTTCTCACCTCCAGACTCTCTCATAACAATTCATTCTATGCACCCTGTCAATTTCAGCTTCCTAAATCATTGTTCTCCTCTTTTCGTCTTTGTTCTTCAAAACCTATCTTTCAAGATTGAAATTAAATTTTACCTCCTCCATAATGACTTCACCGACCACTCCAGGTAAAAGTGATACTTCCATCTTCCAAATTCTTATAGCACTTAGTTTATACCACCCATGGATACAACATTCATTAATCAGATATATTTGAGTGTCTACCATATGCCAGGAAATCATGTAATGCTTATCACTCAGACTTTCAATGTAACATTTGTAAGCATGATTTATCCATCTTTTTAGATTGTAATATTCAAATAACAGAGGCTATGGTTGAGGATCTTTCTGTTCTCCATAACTCACAGCACAGAGCCTTTTGTACATAGTTGATGATCAGTAAACATTTGTAGAATAAATATTGAACTAAGAAGCTGCAATGATAGGGTGAAGAAATACATGTGGCCTCTGTAGGATCAGCACGCAAACTATTAAATATCAATCACAAGCATGTTTGATGAGCTTTCCTCAATTCTTTGCATAGTATAAAAGTATTGTAACGAAGCTTATCAAGGAAAAGTATATCAAGACAAAAGAGTAAGTCAGTCACATTCAGATAAATATTGTCAACAACAAGAAGTGGAAGGGCACCAAATCAGATTAAAATCCCTTCAGTCTCAGTTTCTACATATATAGATGTGGGACAATGATTCAAACCTACTTTTGCACAAAAATAGTTGCATTCCATTTGTTAATAAAGAGAAGATGATCTGTTAACTGTAAAAATATACAAGTAAGGTGGTATTATTATTTAAACATGAGATTTTGAACCTGTACACAAGCTACATATATAGTGTTTCAAAAGGTAATCATTTGTAATTTTAAGTATCTACCTTTGGTTTCTTAATTGTTAGGGAAAACACTTTATTTTATTTTTAAATAGTAGAGTGGTCCTTGTCAGGGATTTAGTCAAGGGATGAGTATAAAGGATTTAGCAGACTTTCAAATCATTAATCCTTTCCATTCCTACTCCTGACCCCAAGTAATACATTAAGAGCATGTCCAGGGCCAAGATTCCTTTGCTCTGACCCTGTTTGATTGTCTTCATCTGCAGCTAGAGTAAACCAGATAGGATTACCAGAATGATCAATTGGCAAATGAACTCATTTTCTTAGAAACAGGTTTGCTGAGGTCTGCTTACAGAACTGCCGGCTTTTCACATATAATTTAAACTTCATTAGATGAGCCAAATGTTAGAAAAAAATAAGGCATAAGTAAAATAAATTTTAGGACATCATTTATCTCCATGAATAAATTTATAATGAATCTATATATTTTAACCCATCAATAATTCAGTATATTTGATGCTATCAAATAAGTTTGTGCTCATAAAGTTTCTAGTAACTTTGGCTAATCAGAGAAAGTTTACTCAGATTCTGAAACACTATGGCTGTCCTTACATAAATCATGAATCATAATTGATAATGTAAATTAGCACTGCATAGTAGAAATAGATTCTTAAAATATGTTTTATGAAAATAAGTTTGTGCTTCAAGACTCTACAGTGATGATTTTGAGTAAAAGTGTCCTTTCATAAGGCTAATATTTATTTCATTTGACAAATATTTATTAATGACTACCACATGCCAGCATCTGGTTTAGGTGTTGGAATGGAACAGTAAACATAAAGCCCAACTTATTCTTTTATGGAGATTGCATTTTCATAGGGAAGATAGACCTAAAACAAGTATATAGATAAAATAGTTACACATTGTGGTAAGTACTATGAAGGAAACACCATTTTAATCAGCAATTAAGAGTTGGAGGTTGACACTAAGCTCTCCATGTGGGCAGCATACTATTTAGGAAGCAGGCCAATTTACTATTGTCTTAGTGTGATATCAAAACATCAAACACAAAGCTAACTAAAACCTGATAAAGCAGCAATTGTGTCCAGTGTTTCAAGGGCTATAATGTATACCTATCATAATTGTTTTGTTTGGATTCTGGAGCATTTCCTTAGTGTATTCTGTGAGTCATTCTGAGCCCACAATAGCAAGATGTGATCCTCGAGTGAAAGATCTGACCAGCGTTAACAATGCAAAAAAAAAAAAAATCCCTCACAAGAGGCTGGTTAGAACCCCCATACAATCAAAGGACAAGATTCAAAGGGTCTCCCATAGTGTCTTTAGCCAAACCTACAAACATGGATAGTAAGACTGTAAAGAAAAGAAATTTCCAACAGAAACGTTGTGGACAAAGATGCCACAGAATTAAGTGATTTAAAATTTATGAAAGTTTTGAAGAATTTTAACATTTAAAGCTTTTGAAATGATTTCAAGTAAACCAGAATTCATGCATGTGATGAATATTTACTGAATTTGATTATGTGGAGTATTATTGAAAATATTATTCGGGATGCACTCACAGTACCACTAAAGAGATTTAACTGGCTTCACCCTTGAATGGGCATATAGTCATATTGTACACATACTGAAATAATTATTGTTGTTGCATGAGAAGAACAAGTTATTCTAATTTTTTATGAACATTGCCTTGAAAAAGACATTTGATGCTATGAACCATAATCCTATTTCTGAGATTCTTTGTTATTGTGGGACATATGAGAAATATCACTGAAACTGCTGAGGCTCCTCAGACTGGACCAACAAAGTATTGTTTGTATAAAGGATCATCTGTCAAAGACAACTGACATAGGGTCATTCTTTGAGTTATATTTGCAGCCTATGTTAACACAAGAGTTTATGTATAGATAGATATATAACCCCAAACTCCATCTCCTACAAACAAATTAAAAAACACCATAGACTCATTTATCTTCACTATCATTCTATCCCATATTCAATTTTCCTTTTGTTCCTCTAGACTCTGCCTTTAGATCTCACTGACTTTTAAAAGACTCAAGCTTATGCACCAAAATTTATCAGAAGCAGCATATATTTAATACAATCAAGTTTTTATTATTCCCAAATAATTATGAAAAAAAAATCTGAAAGGAGAAAAATGGTTAGTTTTACTTGTTTGGGCCTTGATTCAGGAGATCGTGTCTTGGAGACTTAAGTGACAAATAATTTGTTTGGATACTTTTTATTTTTTCCTCTAGGAGGAATTATTTATTTTTTATTTGCAAATGTCCATATTGAGGGCATACAATTATGCATTCTAATCATGTATTCTTATTGACAAGACTAAACTCATAGTGTGAATATAATATTTTAGGGAGAGAGAGAAATGTATATATTGATAGAGGAGTGTATTACATACAGACCTAAGTTAGCGGATAGGGAAGCAGTAATTTTATTTTATTTTATTTTATTTTTTATTTCAGAATGTTATGGGAGTACAAGCTTTTTGGTTACATATACTTTCTAGAAACTTAAATAGGCCTGAAGTGCGCAGGTTATTATTTTTATACTTTTAAAATAAAAAATATTTTCAGCTTCTTTTTCTTTTAACATACTTGCTTGCCAATCAATTTTCAGGATTCCCAAATAGATTAAATAGCTTTATAACAGCTGCTATGGATCAAAGCTTGTCTTATAAGATGAATAAAGTTATCAACTAAAAGTGAGGAAAGGCCCCTAAAAGTTCAAACAATGGAAATGCTACAGTTAACATGATTTGGTCATGTCTCCAATGATAACTTGTAAGGGTTTTACCAACACATATTTGCTGGCAATTTATCCTCAACTGATGATGTCTGATGGGATTGGGGAGGCACTGATGACTTACCCTCTATTTATGTATTACATTTTCCCCAAATCAACATTATGTTTCATGTATTGGGCCAGAAAAACAAATTACATGATTAAAAGATCTTACACGGAACAGCTAAAGCCTAATTTGGTAGTCCCCAAAATATGGCAGTATATATCAAATTAACAACTGATTCCCATTTCAAAAGATAGGAAACATTTTTATTGATTTTTTAGAGAATTTTAAATACATGACTATTGCTCTTATTGAATGATATGTTTCTGTGAGTATAATCAGAGTTTGTTTCTTATTCAATCTATTTTTATTTAACACAGCTTGCTTTAGGTGCTTTTCTATATGCAATAGTGTTAACTTCAAGGGTCAAAGGCTTGTCTTTCCTCATTAAAGAAAGTACATATGATTTTTTTAGGTAGATAAATGATCTAGAACTTTTAGGGCACTCTCAATCAATAGCTTACACACACATGGAAGTTTCCAAAATTCCCATGCTTTCTTTGGGAAAATTGACTAATGTTTGGGTAAATGATACCCACAAACTTTAATATAGCAGCGATGAAACTGAAATTCCTACTGGGACTGGGGAGATAACATAAATTCATTAAGAGAGCCAGGTGTAAGGTCATAAAGAAATTGTGGGGACTGTGGGGAACAGCAGAGTGCATGCTCTGCTATGGAATAGCCACTGTTTCCCTACTTTTTCTAGTCATGCTGAGCCAGTAAGTATGTGGAACCATATTGCCAGATACTTCCTTTTAGAGAAATTTGAAATTCATATTTTATGTAAAATTTCCAGATATTCAAAACTCTGTGCAGACAAACAAAATATATTTGACTGGCCTGGTTTGCCAGTTTACAGCCTCTGCTTTAAAAGCAGTGTAGTATAGAAAGATCACTGGTCTAGTGATCAAGGGATCCACAAATCTTGTCTCTTCTACTATCTAAATGTGTACATAATGTCTACCAACGTTATTATGTCCCCATGACAATAAAACAAGTATTACAGTCTATGAAAGGGAGAGTTCAAAAAGTGGTTTCTTAATACACAGTAGAAAAAGCAGGGTGACAAATTTGTGGTAGCTATGATTTAGAAGTCAGTAGACTTCTGCCACCGATTTGCTGTATGAACTTGGCCAAATAACTGAACATCTCTCTCAGGGACTCGTGTCCTTGTGTGTTAAATGGTGTCGGTGATGGGTAGTTAACTAAACCAGTTCAGGCACCACTAGTGTATGACATAGGAAAAAGAAAAGCTGTACTAACTGAAAGGATGGATGCAGGGGAATCACTTTCCTTTGTCTTGCCTGCTACTATGCACATGTGTAATCCATTATAGTAGCTAATCTCAAAGGTTGACTCTATCTTTAAAATGCTGTTTTAAGTACTTTCCCCTGTTTGAAAAATTAGTGAAAGGAGCACTCTCTTTAGCTTCCTTCACATCAGAGGTTGGACTTAATATGTGATACTTGATAGTGAATTTTCAGTCTGTCCTAAAAAAGCACTAACATACTTAAATGCAATAAGTTTGAGTTTTTAACTGGACTCCTTAACTTTGTGGTATTTTATTGCCTCTTGTCATGTGTTTTATATGATGTTTCTCTGTTTTATTAAATGAGATTCTGTGGTCTAAGTTTAGATTTCAAAACTGAGAATTCCATGTCTCTGCTGCTTTTACTAAATTGACTCCAATCAAAGATGGCCACACTGGGTAGCAGTAACTGCCATGCCATTAACTTCATTGAGCTTTGCATTCACACACCACAAGGTGGAAGAATCAAAGTGTGAAAATTTATTTATCAGTGGTATAGGGTAAAAGTAATCTTGACTAATTTAAAATACAGCCTGCTTTCAATTATTACCTTCTTGAGTCTCAGCCAGAGCAGAATCACCTTCTAGTTATAACTCGTGCATAGGAGGAACGTCTCTCTCTACAGTAAGGTTAATCAATGTCCTTATGAAGTGCCACCATGATAATGATTGGAGCTGGTGCATTGTGTAGGGAATCCTTACTACTTACTATCCTATGTTGTAGGACCTCAGTTGGTAATGGTTCTATTGGTGGTAGTGGTATATTGAGTATAGTATCTATGTTGAGTATAGTTCTTGACTACATGTAACTCCTTTTTGTCAGGGGCTTTGTTTGAATGTGATCATATGTATATTTCAGCCAGAAAAGTTTTAGTAAACTTCAGACCCTTTGTTCATAACTTTTATTTCATAGCCAAATTCAGAAATGGAAAAGGACAGCAAAAAGGAAACTTTAGAAGGCAAAGAGGAATTAGAGGGGATATGAAAGATTTGGGGCCAACACCAGGGAAACCCAGATGATTTCCTTCACATTATAAGCTATTCTATACAGAGCTGATGATGTTAGCAGCATCATCTTCTTGTTGAATAAAATTTTCCAAAACATTGATTATTTGGCAGAGTATAAGGAAAACACAAATGAATTAGTTGACATCACAAAAGGAACAAATTCAGAAGTACAGAAGTCACATTTTACTTAGAAGTTAAAAAATAAAGTATATGTATTTAACTTATAGGCCTTAAAGCCCTAGAGTTATAGCTAGTGTTAATCTGTACTGTAAAATATATTCCTTACACTGAACAAGATAAATAAAAAGTTTTCAAATATCAAGGTAAACTAATTTTCTAAGAAAGTTTTATATCCATAATAAAATGACAGTTAATCATGGGAATTTATATATTTATTGAATAATTCAAACAAGAATGTTTTAGTGAGTAATTTCACAGTCTAAATTTCAATCTACAGAGCCCGTGCCAGAGGAGACATAAATGATTTTTATTTTGGGGAGCTTAGTGTAAATAGATACATATGGTGATAGCCAAAAAAGTTCTGTTGAGTTTTAAAAGTTTTATAAATAAAAAAGGGGGAAGATCTTTGATAAAGGAGAAAAAAAAGTCCTCAAATACATAGCCTATTGGATTAAGGAAGTATGCATTATTGTTGACTTGGTTCATATGATTATATTCTATTTAAGAAAAGTATCATCTCAAAAGAGGTTGGGTGAGTGAACTTTAAAGAAAAATCAAATAGTTCTGACAGTGAAGTGACAATATAAGTTTAGGTGAAAAAAGCCTCACCTTCACTCTAACATGTTCTCCATAGCAACACCAGATACATGTTTGCATTTATTTATTTATTTATTATTTATTTTTTATTTTTTTTTATTGTTGTTTATAGGGGTACAGATGTTTAGGTTACGTATGTTGCCCTTGCCCCCCCTTCCCCCCAAGTCCCAGACCCAAGCGTGTCCATCTCTCGGAGGGTGCGCGTTGCACCCTTTGTGTATGCATATATCTGTCCCCTCCTCCCCCTCGCGCCTCCCCCTTCCCCCTCCCTCCCTACCCGACATCCAATAGATGTTATTCTTATATGTACACTTATGTGTTGTTCAGTTACCACCAATTTGATGGTGAGTACATGTGGTGCTTGTTTTTCCATTCTTGGGATACTTCGCTTAGTAGAATGCATTTATTTATTTAGACATCTTTCTATAGACTTGGAGCAGAGAAGCAGTTTCTTTTCAAGAGAAAACAAACAACCAAAGCAAAAACAAAAAGGACATTTGAAGAAGAGATTACAAAGGGCTGATGAACCAAGCACATATATTTATAGTGGTCATTATAGGGTGGTTCCTGTTTCTGTACTGCTAAGAAGCACACTAAGGCTCAAAAGAGCCAGATTATAGTCCTTGTAGTTGTTTTTTTTTTTTTTTTTGCATGTCATTTTAGGTCTCATTGTTCTATATTAAAGGGTTAGGGAACACCGGGAATTACTACACTGCTGGAAAGAATTGTTATTTTGTTAACTAAGCTAATTATGTGGGTTTTTTATTAATCTCTTTCGTATGTGTTTATTTTGTGTGGATGTGTGTATTACTGTGTATGCGTGTGTGTGTGTGTGTGTGTGTGTGTGTTTGTGCATGTGTAACCCTTGTAGGGAAGATGTAAGACAATTCAGCATTGCTCCAGAAATAAGTTTATAGTGAGCTGTGTGATTAATGGCTCCATGTTTAGGAAATAAGCACGACATTGATATTGGCTTACTTTCATCATCCTGTTGGACAAATAAAAAATGAGAAAAAAATTAGAAAGGGACTTTCACCCCCCAAAATATTGGAATACCCAATGGGATGGGAAGGAAGGCTCTTGAGAGCAAACAAAAAGACTCAATATTGCTGAATTTTTTTTGGAATTGTTACGACCCAAGGCCATTTTCTTTAACAGAAATCTATAACTTTATTTCCTTGCCTTCATATATAGAAAACCTCTAAACCACATGACATTTCACATTATTCTTTACTCAGTGGGGATTAGACTAGAAATGTAATAACATTATTCATATATTTAAAACACTGTCTAATAGCAATTCAGGCTTTCCTACCTTCTTTGTGCTCTTCCCTGCTGGTGTGTCATTGTGTGTAACTTATCTAAAATTTCTGCAGAATTTAAGATTTTTTTGTGAAATATAATAAAGCCTTGATTAATTGGAAGCTAACTAACCAGAACTCTCAATTAACCAGTTTTATTTATTTATTTTTTGCTACACTCTCCTTTTAGAAGGAAGAGGCAAATGACAAGAAAACAAGCTGTTAACAGGTATTTATGTATTTATTTTTTAAAAATCAACTTCCTGGGAATGTCCTGGAGCCTGTGCAGATTCAGCCAAATTTCCATCATCTTGTTCCCTGTACTATATTTACTAAGGTAGGAAAGTAGAGCCATTTAAAATTTTCAGCAGCAAATGTTGAATCTTGCTTGATTCTTAGTTAGTAATAAGAAGAAAAATCAAATCCAAATAGTTAATTAGAACTTGTCCATACATTTGGAGATTCTAGTTAATTGGGGTCTCCACAGTTTTACTACTTCTAATTAGTGATCATTTATATCTACTAACCAGAAGTGGATCCCAGGATCATACAGTGGGGAGATGGTTTCCAGACAGGGAGTAACTCCCTCCCTGGGAACTAAAGCAGAAGTTAGAGAAAGGCTGCAAAGCGGATGGGGGTTAACTGAGGGTCACTGACATAAAAACCATGACACCAGTGGAAAATAATGGGATGGTAATTCAAATGCCCACCCTATTCTTTGCTCTGGAATACTTAGGAAGGTACATTCACTTTTGCAGGGCAGCACAGGATATTAAGTGTGCTACAGCAATAATGGAGAAGAACCTGGCCTTCTAATCTTCTGAGTCATTCCAAGCGTTAGGCATGAGTTTATGTAGTAGGCATGCTACTAGTTCTAAAATATTTGCAATTTTTTTTCTTCTAAGAATGTATTTTTTAAAAAAATATTTTGAAGTCTAAGAAGATTTACACGTGAAACCAACTAAAGTATCTATGAAAATTGCAGTTAAATGGCAATCAGAGATAGGATGTCGTTTCAGACCTAGACCATTTAGGTTGTAATGGGGAAAAGAATGGGAAGTGACTCAGAGACAAAGGAGAAAGAGGGTAACAAATAATTCTGAAGTACATTTTGATAGTGCCTGGCAATAGTCTCCCCTCTTCTCTTCCACATACCCTTCTCAGGTTACATCACATTTTGGTGATTTTTTCCCCTTCCTTTAGGGCTGCAGGTTTTATCCATATTTTTCTATAAGAAAAATGCCATTGTACTGTGGGGGGATGGGGACCACACCATGCAATTTATCCTGAGTTTTCAGCATAGAACGTGAAACATCACTAAGGTGGTGTTTCTAATATCTGGGACTTTTTCTATACTAAAAGTTAATTTTAAATATCATGCACACTAAATAATACCCAAGTGACCTGAAGCAGTGGATGTGCCTCCTTAAGTGCTAAACGTTCTGTTAGATTGTGACATCAATGCTGGAGAGACTAGAACACACTAGATTTCATTAATGAATGATTTTTAACAGAAAAACTTTAAATGGATTGAATTTTTAGCTTAGGTTTGAATATTGAAAGTGTTTCTAATTTTATATGAATTCGATTGAATTCAAGCATTGAGAATGGCTTTCATGTTATATTTATTTTCCTAGAAAAATGACATGTAAATTAATGTCAACTTCTCTTTTCATTAAATATAACAGTAGTTTATATAGATTTATTTCTGGATTATCAAAACACACATATGTACATATATATGTAATAACATTTTACATTTACTTCAATCTGAAAAAAACGTGAAGTGTTTTTGAAAGCATATATATTATTAAGTCACTCATATAAATTATAGAGAAACCAGGAGAGTTGCAAACTCTAATGCCTACTGAGGCAAGGCTGGTAACGTAAATGAAAGACCAGAAGCAATAGGGAGTAGTAGGGACTATGGGGAACTAGAGAGTGTATATTTTTTCCCAAGGTGGTGGTTATTACTCACCTCTGCTGCTAGCTACCATGTGGGAATGCTGGCTCAGTGTTGTTAATATCTGAACATTTTAAAAGAAGCTGGGAATACAGATATTTACATGAAATTCTCCAATTCTTAAATGTTGGTAACTAACTCAATAAAAAGTAACAAAGAAAAAAATAGCAACACTGTGCAGGCAAAACAAAATCTATCTGGGATCTGAATCTAGCCCATGGGCTGTCGGTTTGCGATCTCTGCTCTCAATTGTAAATCCTCAAGGTACTGCAATTACAAAAAAAAGTCACAGTTTGTTATAAATGCACCTGAAGCTCTTGATGATGGAAAATTCATGTAAAGTAAATAACTAATAAGCAGAGTTTTTATAAATAATTCTTCTGGTATTCAAACTGGTGGTTATGCACTTCATGATTTTTTTTTTTTTTTACTGCATAGAAATAGCCAATATAGTTTTCCCTTAAAGTGATTTGAAAATTAAAATAAAATTATGATTTTTTTGCTTTCATGTTATCAATGAAATGCAGTGTGAAACAGATTATTACTGCTATATCCAAAAGAAAATATTTAAGTGTAGTTCCTGTCATATAACACAATTAAGGTTTCTATTTAAAGCCCAATTTACTTTGCTTTAATAGGAAGAAAGCCATGTGTATAGCACGTGTTGTTTTATTTTAAATTGGCTTGCCTTTAAACAAATTCCCAATTCTATCTAGGGAAATTCCTTTATTTTTACAAATGGTTAAAATAAGAAATAAAAGAAATGTAAGTAGTTAACACAACAAAACTTCATTTGAACTTTGGATAGGCATTGGCAAAGATAAAACAAAAGTTGGATATCTGAGATTTTATTAAGAGGTAACTGTTTGACTGATCTGAGACTTTGCTTGTTTGTCTGTCCTGCCCTGGAGTTTAGCACATAATCCCACTGTGCTACAGTGCTTTTGACATCTGTATGCCTCTTTCATCACTGGCAATCCAAAAGCGTATTTGTATAAAAAGGAAACAATTAAATTCCAATCTCTCTAGAAAAAAAAGAAAAAGAAAACACCCCACTGCTAAACCTGCTTTAACGACCCCTATGATCGGCACCATAAATCCTTAGTCAGGATGGTAAATTAACATTGTCATTTCTGATAAGAAATTCAAGAACTTTAAAAAGAAAAGTAAAAAAAAGGAAGAGAAGGTAATAAATGCACAATCTCTAATCCTCAATGAACTAGAGAAAAAAATATTTCTGGACAAATTATTACAATTGCAGATTTAGCACAGATATGAAAGATTTGAGAAATTGTTGGACAACTGGTCAACACATATAACAATGTGCAAAATAGCTGATGTTTACTTAAATAAAATTTGGATAGACAGTGCTGTCCTTTCCAGATCATAAGATAGTTTTGACCACAAGTAATCTGTTGCATGATAGGGATAAAATGTGTTTAAATATACTAATTAAGCATATTAATTAAAACCTAAAACTGGGGATTTTTAGTTAATTGGTTACTCCTTAAAGGTAGAAAATATAAGACGTGAGTGATCATTTGATGCTTTTGACCAGTGTAGGAATACAAATAAGGTAATTGAGGATAAAATTTCAATGAAAAATGAGTCCTTTTGTTTTGCCAGTGTTAGTGGCCTCCAGGTGGAGGTTTTTCCAAGTTCTTAGTGTTCATCAGGAAAAGAATTTCAGGACACACCACATAAGCCAAGCAAGCGACAGCTTTTTATTGAAAGCAAAAGCGTGCTTTCAGTGAGGAGAGTGGGCAGGCTCAAAAGAGAGTAGCTGTACTGGAAAAAAGTGGTTTTAGATCTTTTGTAGTTTTACTAATCGAGGGGAGGAACATTCAAGGCCAAGGGGTTGGCTTTTACTAAGAATTTGGGTAGTAATTTCTAGAATTGGGTTCTCTCCTGTTTTCGTACTGTATTTGGCTGTCTCAGAACTGTCATGGTGATTTCAAGGGCGGAGAAATTTTAAAACTCCGGTATGAATAATATTGTAATTAGCCAAAGTTCATGTAAAGTGACAGAGTTAGTTCACAAGCCAGTTGAATCCAGTTCTTGAAGCAGTTATCAGCTGCTTTTGTTTAAAGTTGTTTACTTTATCACCTGTACCCGATTTTCAAGACCCTGCATCTGTTCTCAGCCATGTCTCCTATTCTCCCTCTCTAACACCAGGACATAATAATATGTAACATTTATCAAACATGAGTTCAGGTGATTTTTCATGTATTATTTCATTTAATCATCATAACAACCATATAAGGTAGCGCATTATTACGATACTTGTTTTACAGATGGTGATACTGAGGCACAGAAAAGGTTAAGTGACTTACCCAAAGTCATACAGCCTACAAATACCAGAGCCAGCATTTGAATCAAGGCAGTTTGATTTCAAAGCTCACATGCTTTGGACCAATATATTTTATAGCCCGCCAACTGTAATCAGACTACTAAAACATCTTATTTCATATATATATATATATGTTTGTATATATATATATATATATATATATATACACATTTCTGTTCCAAAATCAATTTTGGTAGCATCATTTTGATAGTGCAATAAATCATCAAGATTAATTAAAAAATGGTTCAAATAGAGCAGGAAAAAAAAAGAGCAGGAAATAATGAGAGACATCTGTGGAGCAATATCCAGGTCTACATTTTGCTATATTTGATTCAGATATCAATGAAAAAGATTTTCTATCTGTAAAACATTAATGTTATGACTAACAATAATCTCCTTTCTACTCCACCCATCAATGGTAACCACTATCTTAAAATCAGTGTGTATCATTGGTATGTGATTTTAAACTGTGCGTGTATTTATGCATGAACAGCATGCAGTATTGATTTTTGTGGTTTTGAAATTTACCTAAATGATGTGATACTGTACTATCCTTTTGTAATTGTTTTTGCATTACATTTTTCAGATTTATTCATGCTGATACATGTACATCTAATTCAGTTATGTATTTATTGTTTACTATTTATTTATGTATTTTGAGGCAGCATCTTGCTTTGTCACCCAGACTGGAGAACAGTGGCCTCATCATAGCTCACAGCAACCTCAAACTTCTAGGCTCAAGTGATCTTCTTGCCTCAGTCTCTCGAGTAGCTGGGACTATAGGCATGTGTCACCATGCCTAGATGATTTTTCTATGTTTTGTAGAGATGGGGTCTCACTCTATCGCTCAGGCTGATCTCCAATTTCTGGTGATCCTTCCACCTTGGCCTCCCAAAATGCTAGGATTACAGGTGTGAGCCACCATGCCCAGTCTAGTTCATTTATTTTTGATTGTCTACTATACTATTTCTTTGTATCGATATACCATTTTGATTATTCTTTGCTGTATCAGTGGATATTTAGGTTGTTTCCAATTCTTCGTTATTACAAACAGTGCTGCAATGGGCATCATGTCTTATGCCCCAGTGGGAGTATTTTTCTAGGGTATAAACCTAGAAGTGCAATTGTTGGGTTGTGGGCTGTGTACAACTTCAATTTTAATTGGTTTCCAAAGGTGTTCTTATTTACCCTCCCACTAGCATTATGTAAGAGTTCCCATTTCCTCACATTATTGCCAGTGTAGTAGAAATTTTTATTTTAACAGCAATCCCTTTAAAGAAAAAACATTCTTTTTATGGATTCTCATGATTATACCCATACAGATGATTCTGATCACTTATCACATGTAACAGTGTTTACTATTTGTGTAATTATTCTTCATTTTAAAAATATGTAGTTCAGATAAGCATAAATACCATTTTTATATTTGTAAAGTAGTTTCCAGATTACAAAATGCTTTCTCATAAACACTTATTTGATGAGATAATATGATATAGTGGGAAGAGCTCTGGGGGAAAAAAAGAGTCAGAAATTCATGAACTTAAAGCAACCCTACAAATAACTCTGGGGCTTTGGACCTTAGCTGTTGTGTCTTTTAAATTAGAGTATTGGTCTAAGCAATCTCTTAGAGAAATACTATAACCTTTGATCTGTGATACATATCTTCCCTTTTCCTTGAAGCTATAATTTACTGATTGTGCATAAAACATAAAGACAAAATCAAATTTCATCAATTTGTGAAAACTGTCCTAACACTCTCTGGCTCAGGTAGGATCATAAGTTTGCCTTATTTATGTTTATGTTTCTCCTAATTCAAGAACAAGGGGGGTGCATGGTGGGGGAGAAGATGGGAGCAGGATCTTAGCATTATAAGGACTAGACAGTGGCAACACACCGTCTTGAATTCATCTTCAGGTTTTCCCACTCTGAAGTATTATATTACAAATGCTGAAATACAATGAAAGGTCAACCACTATTTGTTATGACTTTGTATTTGCTTTCAAGCTCTTTTTATGCACATTTTTGATTCAGAGAAAAGAATATTTCAATGTTTTCTTCAGAGAAGAGAATATTCAATATTTTTACCATACTTAATGTTTGATTCCAGCAGTGCTTTTATGGTGCTGCACATAACTACTTAAAGTACAGAGAGAACTCAGGTTGACTATACTGTATATTCTCTATTTCTAAGTAATTGGATTTTGTGTTTGGAGAGACTTTTTATTAGAAAGATCTGGATATTTACCCTGTTTGAACAGAACGTTTATTATGAGTGAAGCTTCTACTTAGGAAAGGTGGCAATTATGGCAAACAAAATCTAAATTAGTTAATCTCTTGTGATGAAGACACTTTTAGGGGCCTCTCTTTCTTTAATAGTCCTGGGAAAACGTTCTGACTATGGCATTCCTAGGAAGCGAATCAACCTCCTACAGTGTTTCAACATCAGGTATTAAAAAAAATTGTGGTTCACACACTTTGTTCAGATGATCTCCAGATTAATACAGTTCATGTATGTATTGTCCAAATGTGACAGTAAGCCTAGAGAATCCCACATAAGTTGCTTTTAAGGGTTTTTACCCACTTTGGCCTGTTTGTGAACTGACTGTCAGTCCCATATTCAAGATCTTTCATTGCTAGTTTTTCTAATTGGCACACATTTGCAGTTTGAGCATACTCTAGAAACCATTATTTTGTTTATTGTGTCACTTCCACTAGTTCAGTGAAGAAAAACTTCTGCTAAAATAATCTAGATTATTTTTGCCCAGATCCTACCTTTCCTATGTTGAGATTTAATCAGGTTATCTTGCTTTTTTCAATAAGCACTACATAAATCACTTAAAACACAAGGCATCCCAAAACCCTTTTTGCTAGTTTCAAAGGTGTAGGTCAGAGCATTTTCAAGACAGCACTTTTTGGATATAGTTCACTAAGGGACTGACGAGACTATTGGGAAATCAGTACTCTCCTTTTTTTAAAAAAGTAAATATCGGTTGGTCCGAGTGCAGTGGTGTTTACAACTAATTGATCACAAACAGTTACAGATTCCTTTGTTCCTTCTCCACTCCCACTGCTCCACTTGACCAGCCTAAAAAAAAAGAAAAAGAAAAAAAAAAAGTAAAGATCATGGCTGCTCAGTATTTATAAAAAATCAACAGGAAAGGAGGAAATATAAGCACTGTTGTGTGGCCTTTATCACTTACATTTCTAGAAAATACTGTATGTATTTGAGACATTGATGGATCTTTATTTGCAAAATCAATTGCAATTGTTCTACGTACTACTCCTTATTGAGTATCCTCACTTTTGTTAGTCTAAACGAAGCCCTGGCAAACAACATTTGTTATCTTTTATCCACAAAACATCAAAATCATAGACACTTTTGTCTTTACCACTGACTTCAACAATACCCATGTGCTTTGCCACAGATGGCCTCTAGATAATAAAACTATAATATTACTATAAAAATATTTCTTTTTCTTATTATTGAAAACTGAGTTTGAACCTTGATCAAGTCATTTGCATGATATTTCCTTGGAATTACCTACATTCTTGTCCACTCTGACCTTGTAATTTTGCTCACAGTTGGAAATGCAATGCAGAGTGACTAAGATAATGTTGTTTACACAGACTTTAAGTGGAGTGACATTATAGTCAAGCAAGTGTCACATCACCCAAAGTGAAGGAAGACTTAATTACCATAATCCTGTGAATACTAAAATTTCTTAGCTATGTGTAGCATAATAAGTAATGTTCTGCATGTTGCATTTAATAATGCGAAGGTACAATACCTTAGGTCTCAGGCTTTGTGTTTCTTTAAAAATGAAAGCAAAGTGGAATTACAGAAAGAAAATGGACTTTTGAAGTAGGATACTTATCTGAATGTTCAGGTGACGTCTGTCCTTTCTTTTAAATTCTGAGGAGTTGCCTAGCGATGTGAAAATGAAGGGACTGCTAAAATATCCATAAATCTAGACACCAGTGAGTAGGGTGACAGACCATGAATTTCTCTGGAGGGCACAGGGTAGATTTAACTAAATGACTGAGATAGGATAAAGAGGAAAGGCTGATAACCACCTATTATTGTGCAATGGGGAACAGATCATTAATTTACAAAGAGAGTGGTGACATTTTCTAAAATTATATAGCCCTATTCTTAAAAGTTTTTCAGTGTAACTAATTAGTTGCTAAAATGGAGTTGATTCTAAGACCCAGTATGAATGCATTTGAAAAGGCAATGCATTGTCCCTAAATTGGTAGGGTTTGTAATACATATTGATGAATGCTACAAAATAATGTTAAGAAATGGGACTATTATGCCAAATTGGCTGTTCTGTGGTTTGCAGTTATTGAAGGAATTATGTTCCATGCCAATGTGCTCTAAAGTCCTGCATATACATGTGAAGTGCCCTAAAGACATGTCCCGCTTTCTGTTTTTGATAACATTGAGGTTTTAATACAAAGAAAGCACTTTCTCAAAGGGTTCGTCTCCTCCCAGTGTATTAGGACTCCAAAGATGCGCTGTTACTTTAGATTATCATTTCCAGTTTTTGTTTTTAAATTAATTTTAATGTTCAAAACAGGGCAAGTATAAAATGAACCAGCCTTAAAATGTAAAAAATATTGTTTTTAAATAAACCCATTAGAAAGCCAAGATGTAAAAAAATGTGTAGCTCAATCAATGTATTTATCTAAATGATGTATTATTCATAATTCATGACACAAAGTGCTGGATCATTTGATGTATACAATGTTCCAGAATTTTTTAAAAAATGTGTCCAAGCTATTAAAACATATGAAATATTGAAGCCTGTCAATAATAGCAGCCATGCTTTGCAATTAGGAGAGTTTAAAAGCATTTTGAACTGGTTTATCATTACAAAATAGTCTTCTTATAGAAAATATTTTATTTAAACATATAAATAAAAATATTCTTTGATTTTCATTTTGAAATTTTCATTTCATTTGGACATTTTCCTTTTAACTGGCTAGTTCTAGCCAAACTGTATATTACTGTAATATATTTGGTCAAAAGATCAGTATTGTTATGTGCTTCAAAATGGAATTTGTCTAAATTTTAAAAATGGTGATGTTAAGTTTTCTATGCTGCAAATTTTATCAGTACACATTCAATCACATCGATGTATCTAACAAGTATAAAGAAGATAGTGATTTTTATTTTTTTATCATGAATTAAATTTGGCAATAAAGGACCCATTGCATTCAGAATTGTGTGAAGGAATTTGGGACATTCAATTGACACATTTCATTTAAAAATGGTTTCTATATAGAGTCTGCCCTTCGTATCTGCAGGTCCTGTATCTGCAGATTGAAAATATTTGAAAACAAACAATAAAAAGAATGCAACAGTAAAATAAATGCAAATAAGTTCAATACAATGATGATTTACATAGTATATATGTTGTATTAGGTATTATAAGTAAACTAGAGATGATTTAAAGTATATGGGAGTGCATGCAAAGGTTATATGTAAATACTATGCCATTTTATATTAATATAAGAGTTTTGAACATCTACGGATTGTGGTATCTTCAGATGTCCTGGAACCAATTCCCCTCAGATACTAAAAAAAGACTGTATTTTACTTTTTAGTAGCATTAAAAACAAATTGTGCTTTACTTAGTTTATGTTTGTCTAGCTCTCCCTCTTCAAAAATAAGTCTCTGAATTTTCAAACTAAATTAGACATCAGTTAATATAGGGTTAAAAATCTTTTTTTTTTAAATAAAGTTAAGCTTGGCACAAAAGTGGCTAGAGGCAGTGTTTTTTTAAATAAACTTAATTTTAGATTAGTTTTAAATTTACAGAATTTTAAAGATTGTACAGAGAGTTCCCATATACCTTGTACCCAGTAACATCTTACAATTAGTGAATCAATTTGTCACAACTAATGAACCAATATTGATACAGTATTATTAATTAAAGTTTATAACTTTATTCAGACCTCCTCATTTTCCCCTAAGGCCCTTTTTCCATTCTAAGATGTAGGATACCACATTACATTTAGTCCTCAGGTTTCCTGTTGACTGTGACATTTTCTTTTCTTGCTTTTGATGACCTTGACAGTTTTGAGAAGTACTGGTCAGGTATTTGTAGAATGTCCTTCAACTAGGGTTTTTCTAGTGTTTTTTTTTTTTTTTTCCACAATTAAATTGGGGTTGTATGTTTTTGAGAGGAAGACCACAGAAGTAAAATGCCTTTTCATTACATCTTATCAAGGGTACATACTATCATTATGACTTATTACTGTTGAGGTTGACCTTGGTCACTTGGTTCAGATAGCATTTCTCAGTTTTTCCATTGTAAAGGTACTTTGTTTTTCTTTCTTTTTATGTTGTATTCTTTGTAAGTCTTTGGAAGGCAGTCACTATGTGCAAAATTATTTGGAATTCTTCTGCACAAGAGATTTGATTTTTCTCCCCTATTTATTTATTTAATCACTTATTTATATGAATATAGACTCATAAATGCTTATTTTATACTTTAGGTTATAATCCAGTAGTACTATAATATTTATTTTATTGCTTAAATTTTTCCAGCTTTGGCCATTGGAAGCTCTTTCAGTTGGCTCCCGACATTTGTAGATATTTTTTGTCTGCACTTCCTTACTGTCTTGCACTAGAAGATGTTCCAGGCTCATCTTGTATATTCCCTGTCCCAGTCCTAAAATCAACCATTTCTCCTAGGAGTGTTTAGGGGAATTTTTGATCTTCTCAATCCTGAACAAGTGCTGGAGGTGGCTAAGAAAAAGGGTCAGATAAACTCTCTCAGTTGCAGTTTCTTGTTGGTGCCCTAAATTTTCCATCATCCTGATAATGCACATAAGCCTTATTTTCTCGCCATACATATATGTCCCTTACTCTAATAATATCTAGTAAGAAAAGAACAAAAAGCCACAGTTTTCTATAGCTATGGACATTGTCATGCATAGATTTAGAAATACATTATGTAACTCTCAAACATACATGTACTATCTGCAACCTGCCCTGCTACCCTGCATTCCAACACACTAATCATCAGTTCCTGAGTCACTGTGGGCTCATTTTATTTTCCTCAGAGAGGGTTCTGGGGTCAAATAAATTTGGGAGAGATGAGGTTAAATAAAGATGAACAAATGTGTTTATTGCAGGTCCTTTCAGAGCCTATAATTTGTTAATTTGCTCTATGAATCCATAAGAGAAGATATTATATAAAAAGTTTAGCAGTCTGCTTTGATTAAAGGGGCCTTTTGGTTCTGGAAATATATTTACATAAAATATATTTTTGCTGCTATAGCAGTAGGAGGCCTAAATTTCTAGTCAGTCCCTCACTTGACCATTAACTAGCTTCATGATCACAAGCAAATCACTTAATATCTAGCAGTCTGATTTTTTATCCATAAAATGGACACAGGAGTCTCTCTCAGGGTTTTTGTGAAGAGTAAAAATGAACAAAACCAAAGTCCGTAAGAATGCTTTCAAAATGCTCAATGTAGTGCAAATTTAATAAGCACTGTAAAAGTGGAGACCATGCTTTTGTTTTGCTAACCATTGTATCTCCAGTATCTAGCATATTTTCCTGACATTAGTCTTCAATATTCAATAAACATTTTTTGAGCAATTATATTACTATTACTTACATCATTTCTATTTCTCTCCAAGTGTTGTATAGCAGCTTATGACATTTTAGAAGTTACTTTTTTGAGATTAGAAGTGCATGTAACAAAATGCAGGCTTAAACATACAGTTGAATTGGCTATATATATATATATATATATATATATGCAAAAAGAAAGCGCCCAAAACTTTTGATAACATCCTTTGTTTTGCTGAGCATGTGCTCCCAGCCAATGGCTGGCTGCGTTCTTATTAGTTTTCATTGCTTCAAGCTGACCAGATTTTCCTTTGAAACAAGGGCACTGGAGCTTTCACCTCACACTGTGGTGATGTAAAATTCCTGCTGCAGAGTCACTGAGGGGGTGCTAGAAGAGGAGCACCTGTGAGCACAGACTGTCAGAAGGCCCTTGGAACCCTGGAGTGTTGAGGCTACAGCTGCTGGGTTGAGAAGCAGTTGGATGTGCTTTGTCACTCCTGCTTGGGCAACCGCAGGAGACCCACTAAAGGATTTTTTACTTTCTTTGGTTGTATGATTTGTGTTGATTAACAGGAGTTATGGGAAGAATCCCTTTTATAAAACTGAACACAGGGTACAGCTTTGATCGGGTGGCAGGGCATGCCCTGTTAAGCAATATATTTTAGTGAGAAATAGTAGTGTGCAGATAATATAGGGACCTCACATCTTCCATTTTGCCTAATTCTCCAATAAGCAATGTATTCTGTACATATTCCCAGAGGTAAACTTTTTAAGTTCCAGCTTCTCTTTTCAGAGAATCAACTGGAGCATGTTTCATGTTAGGTTATTAAGTATGAAATGTCTGATTTTCTTAAGTACTAAGTTTGACTGTTGATATCTCTGACATTTCACTTTTGACATTTCTTGTTTTATCTTTATTATTGAAGGTACATCCTCAGTCTTTCAAACACACATTTTTAGGGCAATTTTTGTGAAACCATGAATAAGTAAAAAATTCATGTTATTTTCAAATATGAGTTGTGGAACCAATGCAGTGCATACAGGTCAAAATATCAATGAAGTGTTTGGGAAAGATGTGGCTAACGAATGCACAGTATGTTGATGGTTTGAGAAGTTCCGTTCTGGTGATTTTCATCTTGAAAGATGAGACATGTGAGTGACCTAACACCAAGTGGATAATGATAAGCTGAAAGCTGTATTGGAAGCGAATCCATCTCAACCTACACGTGAATTAGCAGCAAGGTTTGACATTACTATTCCAACAATATTGGGCCATTTGACACAAATCCGCAAGGTAAAGAAGCTGGATAGATGGGTTCCACGTGAATTACATGAGCATCAGCAGAGAAATTGTCTCAAAGCTTGCCTTTCTTTGCTGTCACGACATAAAGGTGAACCATTTCTACATGGTATTGTTAACTGTGATGAAAAGTGGATCATTTTTGATAATCACAAGCATTCAGCACAATGGTTGGATAAAGATGAAGTGCTGAAACACAATCCAAAACCTAATATTCGTCAACAAAAGCTAATGGTGTCTGTTTGGTGGTCCAGCGCTGGTATTATCCACTACAGCTTCATGAAACCTGGTCAATTGATTACAGCAGGTGTCCACTGCAACCACGTGGACGAAATGATGAGGATGCTTGCCATTAAGCAGCTGAGATTGGTCGAGAGTTAGGGCAAGCCTCTTGCAAGACTATGCTCGGCTACATGTTGCACAAACAACGTTGCTCAAATTACAGAAGCTGGACTTGAAAACTCTCTGTCAGACACCATATTCACCAGACCTTGCACCAACTGACTACCACTTCTTCCAGGTTTTGGACCACTTTTTGCAAGGAAAAGTATTCAATTCTCAACAAGCTGGGGAAAATGCCTTTTGTGATGTATTCGCCACTTGCTCTCTAGGCTTCTTTGCTGCTGGCATAAACAAGCTATCATTAAGATAGCAAAACTGTGTCAATAGTTTAGGCACATACTTCGATTAATTGTATGCTTCTTGTTTGAGATATAATAAATTAAACTTTTGATTTGAAATTGGACATTTCATATTTAGTATTTGAATTTGAGAACTTGTCAACCTCCATAGAAATAGTAGGTTAATATTTGAAGTCTAGAAAAAAACCTCATTCAGCTTTGGAAACTGCAAAAATACTTCAATCAGATTGTAGGCTTTGGGATTATTTAGTGAAACATCAGGCAAGATCAGCTTAGGGGTTTTTCCTTTCTTAATGTTTAAATCATAATCATACATACTAGGATATCTTTGTACATCATGTAATTCAAGGATGCTAGGAAACAGAAATATTTTAGTTTTAAAAAAATTATTTGGGATAATGATGTCCTAACTCTTCCACGGGTGTTGGTCAGAGTTAGAAATTCTCTAATGATAGTTTGTTTTGTAGTATTGCTCTTATTCAAATTATGAAATAGTTAGCAATTCTCTCTCAGTCGTCTTCTCTCTTGCTCAGCAAATGAAGTACAGAATTTAAGACTTGTATAAAATATGTGTGCTTTGGGGAAGGGAGGGCTTAATATTGGATTATACAGTGCAATGACTGCATTGCCTGATGGGTTCATTATTCTTCCCCCCCACCCCTGAAACTACTGCTTTCTTTCAAAAGCTAGATTGCCCATTCAGAGTATCAACTTATATTTTCACTAAATTATGCACTGCAGGTTTTTTTTTTAAATACGTCAATAACTCTTTTTTTTTTTTTTATTTCAGGGTATTATGAGGGTACAAACATTTTGGTTACATTTTATGTCTTTGCCTCACCCAAGCAAGGGTTAGAGGCATGCCCTTCCCCTCTGCAATGCTCACCGCGTCCTTTAGTTGTGAGTTAACCCCCATCCCCCAAACCCCTAGAGAATATTACTGCCATGTGAGCACCATAATGTTCATCAGTTAGTACCAATTCACTGCAGGTTTTAACCAAATATATTCTTTATTTAATTGAAATGAATAGATGATGGGACAAGACACTCTGTCATGTATGTTCTTGAAAATTTTGCAACTTTCCTAGGTAAAATATAACCATCTTCTTTTAAATGAGCAGCTATAAGAAGGAATTTTAGGCAAACATTTCAACCTTAATCCAGGAATTACATTTAGGAGTCTTTCCTTGCACTTTGCAAATCTATTGAGTTTACTGAATCTGTAGCAGCACAGCTAAATTCCAGCAACTGCAAAAATAATAATTGGATTTAAATTGAAATGTAAACAGGTGAAGTTATTATTCATTCTGTACCACATTACAAATGTGGGAGGATATGTTGAATGATAAATTAGGCATGAATTGCTTTAATCTGTAAACTGAACATGTTAGCAAATGGCTTGTGTTTGTAATTAGTATTTATGGCCACAGGAGAGTGCCTCTTTTAAAACAGTGACAGAAAATTGATCAGTTTAGGTTGTCATAGCAACCAAAAAGTTCCATTGCTTCCGTTGGGTTTAGCACATTATGCTATATACCCATGATTAGAAATACACTTATGAACTGTAAAGATAAACTACTCAATAATGTAAAAGAGGTTGGAATGCTGAAATGCTAAACTGACAAAGTCCAAATGAATGCTTGAATACTCAATAACAAGCTTAAATGTTCTATGGTTGTCATGACATTTCTTTTACAAAGCAAATGATGTCTGGAAAAAATCTTAAAACTAGACAAAAATGCAAATCCCTTTATGACAGTATGTGGCTGTCACATTCATAATAACAGACAATAATTGATTTATGAGATGACACCATGGCAACAAAGTCTCTCTTCATTGGCACCCCTTGGTTACTTTTATATTGGGGCTTGCGGTTGCCTGTGAAAAGTTTCCAACATGACTTACAAGAAGGTCTACTAGTATCTTAATGCATTAGATCTCCTTTAATACAGGGTGGAAGTGTTTTCGAGATTTTCAGAAACATCTGACAAAGTGAAAGATAGCAATGTTTTCGGTAGAAGAAAAAAAATCTCTGCTAAACTAGTAAGCACGTTCAGTAGCTGAAAATGGACAGATTTGTTTCTGTCGCTTAACCTTTCAAAGAAAATCTGTAATGCTTCTCTTAAGTTTGTGTACAAGCTGTTAGATTGTTTAAAGTTATGGTTTCTGATAATATAGGAGGTCGGAAAAGGGGAGGGAAAATACAATACACCTTGACTTGCTTTGAACTCCTAAGAAAGATCATTTTTTAAATTTGGTTTTAATGTTGAGGTCTTTATAAAAGTGGAATAAATATGTAATTGGATATTCTAGATTGGCTTTAGTGTATTTGGTAGGCTGAGGAGTAAATGTTATCATTTCTTAGAGGTGGTCATCTATCAGTTTTTTTATCGTAGATTATTTAAAATATTGGAAATATAGTGAACCCCCTTCCTTCCTTGGTTTTATAGTCAGTTTATCAAAAAGTGAAATTCTTTAAATTTGGACCTCTAGAAAGGTTCCTAGATTATTCAGCCAGTTATTTGAAACAAAAGGCTAGACAAGATGATCATTTTGAGGTACTTACCAACAGAATTGGACTATAATTATAAGAAGTTTTAGAAACATTAACAACTGCAGATATTGAATGTAAAATACTGAAACTATCAGATATAAATGCCATGAATGTAACATAAGCATGTATATCAAAATTAATCTAGTTTTTTTACATGAGCTTTTAAAAAGTATGCATATAATAAGGCTTTTTCCAAACACATATCTAATTTAATCTTTAGTGAGGATAAAAATACATAGTACTCATTTCCTTCAGAAGATCAGATGAGACCCTTAGGATCTCTGGTCATACTTTTTATTTATAACTTTTTTCTACAAGGCAGTGGAAGGGATATAAAATCCTTACTTTAGGAGCCCTGACTATGCTGAGTCAGTGATTTTGTTCCCAATTAACAGTTAAGAAAATAGAGTCTACCATTCAATGTAAGAATGATTTACCTCAGTTTATGTATGAAAATAAGTTAATTTTAATTCTAAATCTTCTTTTAGATGGTGGATAAATCACACAATAGAACATGATTCTTTTTTTTTTTGCACTAGATACTAGTATTTTATTTTTTTATTTTCTCCATTGAGGAAAACATGTCTCCAACATTTTGCTATAACAGATGTTTCAGTTATTAATTTTCTATTTCTTTTCTATTCTCTTCTATAATAGATTTCTATTAGAAGAATTGCTTAGTTGAAAGATACAAACATACATTTTGATAGGTAATGCTTGATTCTGAATTTAATTAAAATGATACCTGTTCTTCGTCAAGATTTTACATCCTGATCTGGAAAATATACAAGATGTAAGACACAATCCGTTTTCAAGGAGTTTATAATTTAGTTGACAAAGGCATCAACTATAAGCATGAGTCAACCAGAAAATAAACTCAAAGAAAGTGTGATATCGTATTATATATAGACCACAGGCGTAAGAATTAAAGTTATTTATGGTAAGGAGAAAAGCCTGAAATGGTTTTGTTGAGAATAAAAAGTCAGGAAGTAAGAATATTTGAATCCAGAACTTAATTGAATTTGGGAGATTTGAATTGTCAGCAAAGTGTTACTCTAGGTTTTGAGAACCCATGTGAACAAAGGCAGATAGGTATAAATAATTATGGCATATGATAGGAATATTGAATAATTCTCTCCCACTTACTGAAGTGGTAGCACTGGGGAATAGTAAGAACAATACCTATATATTGCATACTCACCTGATTTGCTTTTCTGCCTCCATTCTTGACTAATCTTGAGAATTAGTTCCTCTTCCACACTGCTACACACCACTACCCCTCTTGCTCTTAGAATAAAATTCAAATATTTTAACGTGGCTTTCAAGGACCTGTACCCATAGTTCTCAACCAGAGGTGACTTTGCTCCCACAGGACATTTGGCAATGTTTGGAGACATTTTTGGTTATCACACTGGGTGGTTGTGGTGCTACTGGCATCTAGCAAGTAGCAGCCAGGAAAGCTGCTAAACATCTTGCAATGCACAGGGCAGTTCCCCTAAAACAAAGAACTATCCAGCCTAAGATGTCAATAGTGCTGAGGTTGAGAAATGATAAATGCTACCCTGTATGATCTAACCTCTGCCCACCTGTTAATCTCATCTTAAGCTATTTTCTCCCTTACTCACTGTCAATTCAATCACTTTGATACTCTTGAACATTCTATTTTCTTTCATAAATGCTGTCTCTCTACCTGGAACACACTTCATTCCCCTTCTCCCCATGCCTCTGCCCTTCATCCCACTAAATCTACTCATCATTCTATATATGCCCATCAACTAGACTCTTCTGAATACGGGATCCATGTTTTATCCATCTTTGTATCCCCATGGCTCAGCGTGTTGTCTGAGACACAATAAATGCTTGTTAAAGAAATATATAGATTGGTGGAGGGTTTGGATGCTAACTAAACAAAGGTGGTTAAAGGTTTGGATGATTATGCATAGTGGCTGTGGTAATGAAGAGGAAGAAGTAAATTTGAGAGAGACTGCAAAAGAATTCCCAAGGCTTGGTCACTGATTTGATGTGGTTTGTGACAGAAGAAAAAGTCCAAGATGATTTCTACATACCAGGTAGACTGAGGGAATGGGAACAGAAATCTAGAAGTTCTAAAGGAAGCTTTATTTGGAGGTGTCAGATAATAACAATCTATTTTAATTGACTTTGTGATACTTATAAGCAGCTAGAAATTGAGTCCAGGCTGGGTGAACTTGCTATCTCTATGTCTGCAGGAAAATCATTTAATCTGTCTCTTTATTTGTAAAAAGGAGACAGAATGAGTACCTACCTGATTGAGTGGTTGTAAGGATTCAATGAGCTAGTACATGTAAAGCACTTATCCTTATCCTAGTGTTTGACATATAGTTAATACTTAATAAATGGCAACTATTATTATTTTCATAACTATGAATGTCCTTTCCTTCCTTTGTCTCCGCCATTTGAAATTGTACCTTTCAGTACATCTACCACTTTTCCAAGAAGCCTTTTAAAATGATTCAAATAATGATCACCTCCCTCCTCTGAACTCCTATAGCATTTTAGTTTAACTATCTTTTTTTTTCACTTTCACCCAGTCCTACAATTGCATGTGTATTTACATTATGATTCCTATTGTAAGTTCCTTGTGGGTAGGATTATGATGTACTCACCTTTCCCTGGCATATAGTAAGCACTATGTAAATATTAGGTTATGATAATTAGTTGTCATCATCATTGGGAAATCAACAAAGGTATTATAATTGACTCTTACAATTAATGTGCTCTCCCATCTATATTCAGTATTAATGCTCCTAATATTTTCAAAGAACATCAATTATGATTTATGAAATAGAACAAAGCATTATTTTAAATTGAGTAAGTGCTAAGTAACTTGAATAATTTAAAATGTATTTAAGTGATTCTAGACAAATTTCATTATTATAGGAAAGCCTTCCTGATGAAAGAGTATTTCTTTTGAAAAATTAGATATTTTCAAGCTCCTAACTAATAGTGAAAGGTATTTTGTTTATAAGCTATGAAAGAATATTTTTGCTGTTAATGACAAACCTTTGAATAAACAGAGGTATTAAAAGATCTCATAAAAGATGATAGAGGTTTTTAAAAATGAAATAAGCAACATCCATGAATTTATAAGAATGCACATCCCTTCTGGCTTCTTTTGAGATACGATATAAAACATATAGGTAAGGTGTTGAGAACGAAGTTCAGAAAATACAGCCCAGGGATGTCTGAAGAGTTTTGTAGTTACATTATATAACTTAAGAACTTCAGTATGAGGCATTCTTTCATGTTTTTGCACACAATTTACTTTGATTCAGTGATTCAATATAGTGCTCTGTGCTTAGGGAAATGTTTTATATTTGTACTTAATTTATTATATTTGGACATGATCCCTAGTTGGGCCAACCTTCTTTTACTATTGATATGAGTGCAACTGCCATTGAATTCAATTGGGACTCTAAGTGCACATATTAGGGATACATTTTACCTTTGGCCCAGATGTGTAAGGGAAGTATACTAAAATAATCTTAACTGAAAGGTTACATGAGCATACTCTCTGATTCATAATGATGATCTCTAACATATAAAATCAAAATACTAGGTGAAGTCCAATTTGGAATAAATAATTTCTAATATTAATATATTATAGTATATTCTTCTAAGCAATTTCACTCGAATCTTATAAACACAAAAATGTTTCAAGTATTCAGTAGCTTTAGTTAAGATGTACATAATTAATCAAGTTATTTTAGACATTTGGGATAATTCCTTTGATGCAATTTGCTATTAGGCATATATATATTTTTCAAATGAAATTGAGAGTTGCCTCAAAGAACATAAAGGATGGAGTTACTTGGCTGTTGCATAAATAGGCAAAGATGGCACGAGAAAATATCAATATTCATTGTGCCATTCATGAGCATGCATCAACAAGTAGTGATGTGTAGCTGGCTAAAAGATAATCAACAGAGATAATTAAACTAGTGAGGCAGTATTATTCAATAAATATCTATCAATATTTGGTTGATTACTTCAGAATAGGTAAGAGGCAAGGGCTAAAAATCAATATAATTTCATAAACATATAAAAATAATATAAACCTCCAACTTGGATAACATAGTGAGACCCCATCTTTTTACCAAAAAATAATAAAAGTTAGCTGGGTATGGTGGCACATGCCTGTACTCCTAGCTACTCAGGAGGCTGAAGTGGGAGGATCGCTTGAGCCCAGGAGTTCGAGGTTACAGTGAACTATGATTGCACCACTGTGCTCCAGCCTGGTCGACAGAGTGCGACCCTGTCTCTAAATAAATAAATAGATATATAAATAAAAATATTATAGACCAGAAAACATCCTATTATTGAAGCAACTCAAGTGATATTTAAACATACTTAAATTCAACTTCATGGGATATACTAGGAAAAGTATCTCTTATTGTAATTACCTTTATTCTCTGCCTCCTCCATCTTTTAAGGCCTAGATTCTAATTCACTTCCTCTATGAACACTTCCTTCAACTTCCCCCCTGAAAAGTATTCCCCCTTCTCTGAACTTTTCTTGCACTGTTTGTTGTACATCACTCAAATGTATTCCTTCCTTCAGTTTATTACAAAAAATTCACTGAGCACGTGTATATCTCAGGTACTTGGCATACAGTAATGAACAAAACAGATAGAAAAAAATATCCCTTCACACAGAACTTACAATCTATAATAGCAGGTGGAGACAGACAATAGACAAGATAAACCATTAAAATGTAGAGTATATCATATAGTAATAAGCACTAAAAAGAAAAATAAAGGTGGTAAGGGAGATTTGAAATTTGAGGAAGAGGGTGGGTTGAAATTTTGGGTAAGGTGGCCAGGGAACCACTTGCTGAGGTGACTTTTGAGGAAAGGTATGAAGGAATTGAGGGTCCCAGTCATGTGGATATCTAGGTAAGAAAACTGGGCAAAGGGAATAGTTAGCACAGAGGTCCTGAGGCAGGGGCCTTGACTATCAAGGAAAAGCAAGAAAGGCAATGTGCCTAGGACAGAGTGAATAAGGAAACCAGTAGGTAGAGGTTAGATGAAAAAGGTGAGAAGCAATCAGAACATATAGAGTCTTGCTTTTACTTTTAAGAAAATGAGAAACCACTGGGAGGGTTTTGGAAAGAGGAATGATATCATGTTATATAAATTTTAACAGAATTATTCTGAGGAAAGATGTCATCTACTAGGATACTTAAACTGAGGATTAATTATTGAGTCACAGGATGATCTGGTTGGCTAAAATCTTCAAGGAATAAGAAAGATTGACCTATAAATCAGTAGATGACTCTAAAAAGAAAAGGTCATGGGTGATATATTTTGATTATCATGGGGTTCAAAGCTGAGTGTCCTATGAAGGAGAGAGTGAAAATGATTGGGAAGCAACAATAAGGATCAAGGAAGGCATCTACTCTCCCTCTAGACCAGTAGTACGAAGGATGTGGAAGAGTAAAGAGCCAACACTTGAGAAGGCTCATATATTGTTCACCATGTTATAATGCCTTTGACTATGATCTATGTGGGTCTTATTTACTCAACTAGAATGTGAAGTCCTTTAAGTAGGATTGAATGAGGGTGTGAAAGGCACAGTTGTCTAGGTTATGCATGTACTTGCCTCACTGGGTGTGTAAGCTCCTAGGGGCAAGGGCAAATTCAATGTACATGAAGTTCTTTACATAGGAAAATGAACTTCACAAATAGTCACCTTTTAAAATGATGAATCATAACATCCCTGGTTTATTCTTCAGAGAAGGAAGGTTTTTTTTTATTTTAAAAAAAGTAATAGTAGTATAGATTTCAAAAATTGAGAAAATATAATTCCATTACAATAGAATGAAATCATATAAGCATATAGAGAACCCTGACAAAGCCATTTTTCATCTAATGCACTAAATGACATAATGAAAATACTAAAAATAGTATGATTAACACTCACTATTGTAACAACCTATGAAGACAGGATAAGGCATGGTTGGTGAAAAAGAATACTTTTACCATGAGTTATTTAAGTAATTAAAAATAAATGTAAAAATAGTTCCTCTTACTGAGAACAATATGAATCTGAAGCAAGTTTAAGCAATAAAACATTTGTTATATGTGATATTTGTTATTTCTTCTATAATAGGAAAACACTTTTTCCAAAGGACACATTGAATTTTTATGGCTAGGGAAAATAATAGAATTATAGGAAGAAAAGATGCTCATAGGACTTTCATTACTAAAAGTAACAATAAAATATGGTATTGACGGTATTGTAAATTTGATTAAGAAGTCTGTAAGAGATATTGCTAATGAAACTATCATGGTTTCAGTTTAGATTGACATGACTTAAGACACAGTCATAACTGGATGTTAGTTCAGAAACACTAAGATATATTCAGAATAAATGGGAGAATGACTAATCCCTATAGTAAGCTTTGAACAGAGTGCTGGGAAAAATATATTCCAGATTTTCATGTTCTAACATCAGAAGGAGATCTACATACCTTTCTTCAAATTTCCTCCTGAGAGTAGTATGTATTATCTTTTGGTCCATGGTCTAAAGAATAGTTTTAGATCTAAATTAAAATATATATTACAAATTAATTACTCCATTTTTCATTAATTCAAAGAAGTTTAAAGACTTAAAAGGAAAATGGAGAGGGAAAATGCATGTGAATCAACTAATGAAAAATGGGCTTTAGAATTAGTTTAGACTAGATTATTTTATTTATTTTTGCTTTTCTGGCCGCTTGAAGTAAAGCTACTTAAACACAGAAACTTGAACTAACTGAGAAGTTTTAGTTAATATAATAATGAAATAATCAAATAAAACATTAGCACATTCATTAAGAATATTGAGAACCTATATAACAAGGAATAAAGGTTGGAAATTTGGATATCTAGTTAGGAAAACAATTCAATGAACGTGATAGACCTGGATTTATATCATCAGCTCTATCACTTTGTTTGTAATATTTTTCCAGTTATATAGTCTTGTTGAGACTCCCTTTACTTATGTATAGAAAAGGATAATAATATTCCCTACATTGTTGCTTTGTTGAGAGAAGATACAATGTGTGTAAAGTAACTATATCCCTCAGTACTTAAACCACAAAGGGTGTCTTTTCTTATTATTATTCTGAAAAATCTTTAAATGCCAAGCAACTGTCTAATTAAAAGCCAGAAATAATTAGTACAGACAAAGGTTTGAGGAGGGAGAAATTACTGTGGCTTGGAGTACTGTGTGACTCCATAAGGGAATGGCATTGAATTTTAGTTGAATGTTGAGTCCTATTCAATTGCTAATGGATGGGCAAGAACTACTAAATGGAGGTATACCATAACCAAAGGTACAGAGATAGAAATGGTGACAAGTTACAATAAATCAGTGAGGCATTTTTTTTCTAGAGCCTTGAGGCCCAAAGCTTTATTTATTTTTTTGGTTTAATCATGCTCTTTATTGTGTGTTTGTTTTCTATTTAATTAATTTTTGCTTTTATATTTACCTTGGCTTTTACCTTTTTTTTTCAACTGTATATCAGACTGAATTTATTTTTATTTTGCTTTTTTATTTCAGGATATTATGGGGGTACAAACATTTTAGTTACAAGTAATGACTTTGCCTGACCCAAGCCAGGGCTAGAGGCATGCCCTTCCCCCATACAGTGCGCACTGCATTCTTTAGTTACAAGTTTACCGACTTCCACCCTCCAACCTGACTGGCACCAAATGAATATTACTACCATGTGAGCACATTAGTGCCGATCAGTTAGTACCAATTTGATGGCAAGTACATGTGGTGCTTATTTTTCCATTCTTGTGATACCTCACTTCGAAGGATGGGCTCAAGCTCTATGCAGGATAATATAAGAGGTGCTAGATCACCATCGTTTTTTGTGATTAAGTAGTATTTCATAGTATACATATACCACATTTTATTAATCCACTCATGGATTGAAGGGCACTTGGGTTGTTTCCACATCCTTGCAATTGTGAATATTGCTGCTGTAAACATTCAAGTGCAGATGTCTTTATTATAGAATGTCTTTTGTTCCTCTGAGTAGATGCCTAGTAGTGGGATTGCTGGATCAAATGGTATTTCTATTTTTAGCTCTTCGAGATATCTCCAAGTTATTTTCCACAGGGGTTATACTAATTGGCAGTCCCACCAGCAGTGTAGGTGTTCCTATCTCTGCATATCCACGCCAGCATTTGTTGTTTTGGGACTTTTTAAGAAAGGCCATTCTCACTGGAGTTAGGTGATATCTCATTGTGGTTTTTATTTGCATTTCCCTAATGACTAGAGATGTTGAGTATTTTTTTATATGTTTGCTGTCCATTAGTCTGTCTTCTTTTGGAAAGTTTCTGTTCATGTCCTTTGCCCATTCATTGATGGGGTTGTTTAATTTTTTCTTCTTGATTTTCTTAAGTTCTGTATAGATTCTTGTTATCAGCCCTTTATCGGATGTGTAGAAAGGAAATATTTTCTCCCATTATATAGGTTGTCTATTCACCCTAATGATAGTTTCCTTGGCTGTGCAGAAGCTTTTTAATGTGATCAGGTCCCATTCATTTGTTTTTGATGCTTCTGTGGTTGTTTTGGGGGTCTTCTTCATAAATTCTTTGCTGAGGCTGATGTCTAAAAGAGTATTCCCAACATTTTCTTTCAGAATTCTTAAGGTTTCACTGTTTAGGTTTAAATCTGTTATCCATCATGAGTTGATTTTTGTGAGAGGTGAGAGTTGGGGAACCAATTTCAATCTTACGCATGTGGTTATCCAGTTTTCCCAGCACCATTTACTGAATAGAGATTCTTTTCTCTATTGTGTATTCTTGTCTGCTTTGTCAAGGATTGTATGACAATATGTGGATGGTTTCATATCTGGGTTCTCAGTCCTATTCCAAAGGTCTGTATCTCTGTTCTTGTGCTGGTACCATGCTGTTTTGGTTACTATAGCCTTGTAATAAGGTTTGAAGTGTGATGGACTGATGCCTCCCAGTTTGTTCTTTTTGCTTAAGATTGCTTTGGCTATACGAGGTCTGCTCTGGTTCCATACAAAGCGTAGAATTATTTTTTCTAGATCTGTAAAGAATGATGGGGATTGCATTAATTCTGTAGATCACTTTAGGTAGAACATGTAGAAGATATAAACAGACAGAAAAATCTACCATGCTCATGGATTGGTAGAATCAAGATTGTTAAAATGTCCATGCTACCTAAAGAGGCCCAAAGCTTTAAAAGCATGGACATTACATGTGAAAAGGGTAGGCAGAGCATGTAATGTAATCTCAAGAATGGACAACAATTTTGCAGAAGATAGAAACAGTTTTCAGAAGAATCCGGGATAATTGGCTGAGCAATGGAAAATAATTCTTCTTCTTTGACTTGCGTTTTCTTTTCTACAGAGCTTTCTGGTACCCCCAACCCTTTTGTTTCATAGGCCATCTATGTCAAGAGGGAAAGGATAGATATTATTTTTCTCCTTTTTTTAGAAGTGGAAATAGATATTGTGGATTCTGTAATTAGTAAAAAGCAAATTTGGGACTTAAACACGTGCCATCTGACTGAAAGTGCAGTGCTAATGTTTTATTTGATTATTATATTATTATGTTAACCAAAATTTTTTAGGCTAAATCATGTTAGTTCAATTTTCTGTGTAACTTCAAGTAACTTTTCACTATACTGCATGGCTCAGTGCTGTACAAAGTCACAATGTCCCAAGTTCAAAACAAAATTATACTGTTGGGACTAGTGTGAACAAAATTCTCTGAAAAGGAATCTGGAAGAAAGAGACTTTATTCCAGTGAACAGTTTACAAATCAGGGAGACAGAGACTTAGGTGTAAAACAAAGGTGTGTTTCAGAGAACAAAGGAAGGCTTGGGTTTTATAAGAAAAAAGTTTCTGCCAAGGTTCCCAATCAGGCTTGTTTATGCAAATAAAGGATTGAAATTTACTTAGTTCTGATTGGTCAATGTAGCTGATTCTTGATTGTATGATACAGCTAAGCCCTGATTGGCTGGGGCAGGTGAGCTATGAATGGTTGTTATTTAAGCCCAAAGACAAATTGTGCAGGTTTTCAGGCAACTCAGAGTGTCTGTGTGACCCCTACTCAGCAACTGGCTGCTTGGCTGTATTTTAAATTTAGGCCCAGTTTGCCACTTGTAATCCATCTCGAGGGACTAGCCCTTTCAGGTTCACATTGTTCACACTATATACTATTAAACAGTGAGAGATTCTCAGTTGCACCCATTAGAAATTGTAGAGTCTTGCCTATGATGGCATTTGAATACACTATGACCAGTTTTGGCAATGTGTCCTGAGAAATATTTAATAAGCATCTATTATATACTGGAGATTGTGTTAGACATCAGGGATACAAAGATGAACGTGTCTTTATCCCTACTCTCAAGTAGCTCAGTGTGTTGTGAATGTCGATATCAAATTGCTAGCTGTAAAGGAGTGGAAATTTGTAGGAGACATTTTTTAAGTGTGATAAATCTTATGCTAGTGGTATCATTCAAGCACTGTGGGAAGATGCAAAGGATTCCTCTTCCCACCTTAACGTTAGGAAAAAACCTCCAATGTATATTCAGTAAATAACACTGTCAATTCTCATAAAAGTATTAGTCTTATGTGAATGTTGTCCTTCACATCAAAAATAGCATCTTAGATTATTTTACCAGCACTGGGATAGGTGCTTCAATTGGAAATTAGTTATGCTAACCTCACAAGTAAACCAGCTGTATTTGTGTGAGGCTCTTGAGACTTGAGAAGTGGGAGTCGAATTGGAGTAGAAAAAAACATCTAGGAGAAGCTCTCCTTCCAGGATGTGTACTTTTTAGCTACTTCTATTAGGACCTGGACACAAGACAGCCCTGAACCACTGTTAGTGACATATGCCGTATATGTTTTATTTCCCTAACTATGCGGTAAACTTTTGGAGGACAGGTGCCAATAAATTTGTTTTGTTACTCTAGATCCAATATGCTGCACATTAGCAGATGCTCAATGAGTAACTGTAAAATAAATAAATGAATTAATGAATAAATTTGAAGAGAATAAAAGAAATGGTCAAACTACTACAGAAAGCTAAGTTAAATAAAAGTACATTAAATCTTTAACCCAGGTCCTTCCACAGCTGATTTCTTTTATCTTTCCAGGATACTCAGGGGGTAGTTTAAATTTTGAGATTAGTAAAGGGAGAGGGATATTTGGACAATTATCTATAGAATAGAAAGAATTAACCATCACTCTTCTTTGCTGATGATGAATTAAATTATTCATACAAGACCAAATAATTTTTAGTTATTTTTACAGACCATTACACATCCATCATCCTTCTCAGGTTACATAAACATAGCATGTGAGGCAACTATTTAAAAGACTATTCATAATAAAGCGACCATTGATGACCAAAGCATTTGGAGTAGTAACTGGGCATAGCGGCACTTCATATTGATATACAAAGGGTTATATAGAAAATGTAGGAATGAGAGTAAAACTGATATTTTTCATACACTCGACCTAAAGCTTGTTTCAAATTGATAAATGCCATCTGTCCAAACAAAAAAAAAAACTAAACGAAAGCAACTGAAAACTTGCTCTGAAGTAAACAGGTGAACAGTGTGTAAGACAAAGCAGTTCCCCAAAGGCATTCTTAGCACATGGTCATTATTTAACCCCTGACTGAAAATAAACAATGCTGACGGGGTTTGTTGGGGAACTATGATATATGAACAGTGTCAGTGCTATAGGCTGATAACCTATAGCTTGACATCCTTATCTATAAACGTTGACAGACACATCTCTTTGTTATTGTCACTTTATTAACTTGCACTTTTGATAGCAAAAGATAATCTTTCCACTGTTTAAAACAGCAATACTTTGCTAAGTGAAATATTTGAGAAACCGTCAATGAAATTCAGTTTTATACCAAATAACAATCCTTTATACTTGGATTCATATTAAGTAACTGTTTTTAAATATGGGATGAAGTTGTTTGCATATCAACAGCGTATAATAAACTGTTTTGTCATGTTAAATTATTTATGCCCACTAATCATGACAGCTTCCTTTTAAAAATAATGCTGTGTTAGAAAATGTTGCTCTGGTTTCCTAAATTAAATATTGTTGCCTAAAAAATTAATATTTTGGTCTGGTGACTTTTAATTGTAATATAACAACTGTTCCTAGTTGGAACCGACTGCTTGCTTTCTTAATAGTCTTCTTTCTACTCTGTGGATACAGTATGAATTTCACAAGCCTTCCCAAAAACATGGGAAAGTAAATCAGTTTCATCCTATTGTGCACAGGAATTAGAAAAATAATCTTCTGGTGACATCTTTTCAGACAATTTGTTGTTTTTGCTTGATGGATTTTCTGCCATTACCCTGATATTGGTCACCTGATATTAGATATTCCTGATGTCAGTTTGAAATTTGTTGCCTTAAATCCCAAACCAAATGTGTTTGGAGCTAGGATGCTAATCCTGATTGTTCTTATTTCTTTCACCTTTTGCTTTCCTGAGGGATGCCCTAATTTACTCTATTTCCCCTGAGGAACATCTTTGCCATCCTGACCTCCACAGTGTCCTTCTTGTGTCTTGTTTCTGATAATATTTAATTAACTGCCCAGCACATCTTTCTGTCACACTTGCAGAGTCTGTCCATCCATATTAATCATACAGTTTATTGTCAAAGTTGTACTTAGGACATAAGAATGGTTTCATGAACTATATGACTTTGGAAACCATATCAAGTGTTAAATATAAGAAGATTATGTTCTCCTTCTTGTTCAGGATTATTGCCAATGTGTCCTGAGCACCTGTGTTTTATTAAGTAGACCAGCACTGATGGAAAAACTGAGAATTAAAGCAGATTTGATCTCTGAGATTTTCATAGCTGTGATCTTTTCTTTCTTTTCAATGCAGGGATAATTTTTAGGGAAATTGTTAGAAGCACTTGGTAAAGTTATGCAGTTTCCTCATGTTCTCTGTGGTGTGCATCAGTTACTGGAGAACAGAGCTTGACTGGAAGCAAACCAGTCACATTTGTCTTCATTTTGCTTAGGTCCAAATCATCTTTTTCCTTTGCTAAGAAAAAGGGAATTATGATTTCCTTTTATATTTATATTTTATTTCTACAACATCTTAATTTTAGACAACAGACCATCACAACAAGTTGTTTTAATTTTAATTCAGGAGATCGTCTTGCATTGATATTTGCATTGGTGTAGCTTTCCTTGAGGTCCTTCTGCATTTGCTGTTTCCCCGCTCCTCCATTCTTGGTACTGGTATTCAATTTTCTGCATCATGTGAAAATGCTTTAAGAATGATTTCCCCCAAATTTATTTAAAAACAAATGTCACCAGAGTGATTTCTACTCTTCTCAAAACTTCATCTGGAGAAAATGTGTGGCTCTCACTGTACTTTGGCCCTAGTCCACAATTTCCAGCAAGAGGGAAATTACAATAATTTCTTTAATCAGAAGGGAATTTTTAGAGAATGTCTGGGAGAGTTATCCACCAAACATTGAGAAACTACCAAAATGTTGTGAAAAAAATATTTCTCTCTCTCTCTATATATATATTACTGCTTCTCTAAAGCACCAGATTTCAGAAGGGAAGGAAGAAAATGGCCTCATTAATTTTATTTCCCTTTTATTCTCAAGACCCTCAATACCGTTCCGATTATATCTCTGACTTGCAGTCAAACAAAAAAATGTTGATCCTTATTAAGAAGCAGGTGGGGGACCAAAACGAGTACCATAACTGGGAAATGGAGACAAATCAAGCAAAATGTGGGAAATTGAAAGACATAGGTTTAGGAATTTAACAAAATTGTGTATATAGGAAACTTTTCTTTTATATTTGAAATCAAAGTCAATAGATGGTTGAAGATAAATGTGACTTTGTATTTATTTGAAAAAATGAGTGATTGGTGTAAATTCCAGAGAGATTGACCGAGTTGGGTGGAGGAGTACAGCTCAGGCAATTGACTTTCATAGTGAATGGATTCAAGTCACTCAGTCTCTAGTTTTACTACCTTCAACACCTTAAATGGGATTTATTGCATAGATATCTATATTCTATGTGTTTCTTGTTGCAGTTTATATATGGTATTTAAAAAAAAAATGACTGTCCAAGGTACGTGTGTGTGGGGGGGTGCACAAACATTTATTATAAATGAAATTGTTACTTAACAGAGACTTGAGTGCCTTCAAACGGTATTTATGTTTATAATAGTAGCAAAAAGATGCAGAAATATCTATTCTTCAGCAAGGTGAGAATGAAGAAATCTAGACTTTCTTAATTGTTTTCAAGGCTTTTGCAGTGTGGAATGGGAATTTCATGAGAGTGTACCTGTTGGGGGGGGCGGTTTCAGAAAATTATGTGGAATGGTAACATCACTAAGTGTTAATATTTGCTTTGGTAGGTGATCTCATGATTCTTGAATTGAGGCGAGGCACCCATAAGACCATACAGGTGATACCCAGCTTCTGGAGGTAGCATAGTCTAACAGAAAGGGCATATTTGGCATTAGGGAAATCCTGGTTCAAATCCATGCACTATTACTTCTACCTATTGTGACCTGGGGTGAGTATCTCAAATTCTTTGAGCTCAGTATTCTCAGCTGCAAAATTAAAATAATATGCATCCTCAAGGGTCATTATGGAGATTAGGTGAGACATGACACATATCACTGCTCAGTAAATGGCAGTCTCACCTGCAGTGAACATCCCTAGTCACGCAGTTTTGCTATTGGCTTCAGGTCCCGATAGAGAACAAAAACAGTTCAGGAATAAAGCGAAGCAGCTAGTCAATCCCATTTACCTCAATGACGGGAAGGCATGCGAGTCAAGGCACGGTGCCAGTGCCATGCGCCAGTTAAATAAGCAACTGCACTTTCTATGTTCTATATTTTATTATGATCTAGGTCTCTGAATAAGATATTTTTCTTTTGACCAGAAATAAACATCACTGATGACTTTATTGTCTTGTTATGCATAAATGAGGAGGCAGACTGTTAATAAATTTTTGTGATAGACACAGACATGCACACTTTCTTTCCTTTACAGAATTATAAATTAGCATCTTTAGAGAGGGCTTCCTTAAAATATTCTGTCGAGTTTATGCCTTGCCTAATAAAATCACAAGTACTGTACATGTATTTGTGCCCAAGCATTTTTCCTTTTGTAATAGAACACATTTACATGAACAAAAAACAGAGCCTGTCACATTTTCTCAGCATCTTATTTTTATGCTATAATTGTGGTACAGCAAATTTACCCTTTGTCTAACCCTTAATCATACTCACATGCACCTAAAGTGTATTGCTTAATGTCAGAAGTTAATAATAATAATAGTCCTCATTTACATTTATGTAAAATTGAAAGAACACAAGAAATTATAAACGTTTAAAGTTATTTGCTACATTAAGACATGGATTAATAATGGTTTTGCACCTATGAATTGTATCTCTTAGATTTTAATAATTTTGATCATTTTTAATTTTTTTTTACTCATAGAACATTTTGAGCAGTTTTAAAGAAGCTTGGTATATTGAATGCTGCCCTTAAGTGGTTTTTAAATGGATTTTTATATAATGAATCAAACACAAAGAAAAATGTAAATAATTATATATTATATAGAAATTTTTAGGAACTGATGCTGGAAGGCTAATTTTCATCCACTTATACAAGCATAAAATATATGTTCCTCTTCTAGACTTTTCCTTTTCTCCCCATTTGTCATGCACAACAGCACACAACGCTTTTTAATATACACTTGCCCCCAGATTTTCAGAATAAGTAAATCATAAACTATAAATGTAAACTTTATGGCACCTCCTTATAGACGTTGAAGATTAAGAAAATATTTCATGGTTATGAGCAGATGCTTTCACTCATGTATTCAGGAAGTATTTAATATTTTTGAGCACTTATAAAAATAGTTCACAACTGCATAGTGCTTCATAATTTAGTGAGTGGTTTAACTCACGTAATCCTATTGGATTTTAAAAAAGCAGCCCTGGGAGTAAGGTGGTACTAAATAAAGAGTCCCTTAAGAGTGACAGATCGAGAATGCCATTATTATTAATGGCTAGTGGAAGATTTAAGACATAGTATTTGAGTGGTACCTTGAAGGGTGATTGATTTGAATAGGTGTAGATTGGGATTTAAGCTATTCCAGGTGGAGGGAATGGCAGAAACGAGTGAAGTGATAAGAAAGCATAGGGTGTGTCTGAGAAATGTAGAGTAATTGTGTTTGGCTAGAGATAGAAAAAGAGAAATGAGTTGAAGGTTTTTGAATGAGGACTGATGGAAGAAATTTCTTTGCCTTTCTCATGTCTTTAAAGATACATTCAAATTCCCAACATAGAAAGTCTTTATTTTGAAATGAGGTATAGCTACTGGAAATTTTTTCATAGAATATTGATTAACTAATTTCTCAATTAATTTAAAAAAACCTTTTTGTAGTATGAATATATTGGTATCATCTTCCTGTGTTTACTTCTATTATTAAATAATTCTATTTTGGGAATGGCACTTAACTTTTAGCTGGAAGGACAAACTTCTTAGACATATGAAAGAAGTACTTATACCTTGTTTATTCCAGCTGTTGGTACTGGAAACAAGACTTGTTTAGTCATGTAGGATAACATTTATAATACCTAAATTCTTACCATTGACATTGCATCTATATAAGTTGCTTTGTAGTTTAATTGAAAACACAAAATGAGGGAAAATTCCTGGGGAAAGTTGAGGCAATGGGCCGGAATAAAGCTGAAAAATTTAAACTTATGCCAATAGTGTGCTTGTAGGAACTACAATCAAAATTGAGAGAAAATATATTACTGTGTAAATATAGTTCATTGTTTGTTGTT
>RJWJ010010870.1:0-45886 GCA_004363605.1 Indri indri | reverse complement strand
GTCCCTGGGCCGGAGCTTGCCACTCACCCACTTTGCTCCCACCCCGGCACAGACAGACCCCAAAGTTGTCCGCACTCCCCAGACCTCGCCTTCTTCTCTGCCCCCGGACCCCGCCCAGGGGTTGGGCCGGCGTCCGCGGTTGGAACCTCTGTGGTCCGCTGCATAGGGCGCCCACTTCGGGGATCCTGGGCGCACAGAGGCTGGAGAAGCTGCGGCAGGGGAAGGTAAGCAAATCCAGCGTGAGCCGGGGTCCCTGCCGCTTTCACCCTCAATTCTGCCCTGCCTTTCTCCTGGCAGTGGAGCAAACTTCCCCAGCACCCACCTTTAGCCGCGAGGAGGCGGCGCCGCCGGCTGTCCGCGCCACCGCCGCTGCCGCTCCCCACGCCCAGCGCCAGCAGGAGCGGCACCCAGCACAGCCTCCCAGGCAGCATCCTCGCAGCCGCCGCCAACGAGCTGCAGCCGCCGCCTACTGACCGCACCGGCTCTCGCCTCCTGGTGCCCGCCGCGCCACGGGCCGCTTCGCTGTGCCCGCTGGGTGCGCCTCTGGCTCCGCCGTCGCCGCCGCCGACGCGCTCGGCCTTCGGTTCCCGCCGCGGCGCAGCTCGCTCGCCAGCAGCAGCCGCGCTCACTGGCGCGGACCCGGAGCGGCTCCGGCGCTCACCCCGGGACGGCCCGTGACGTCACGGAGGGAGGGAGGTGGCTCGTGCATATTCATGAACGCGGACACCGGCGCCGGGTTCTGCGCTCCCCGCCCCACAGCCCCTGCCCCCAACTTGCCTCTGTCGTCCTCACGCTCCCAGGCGCTCTACGGGTCCTCCTGCCCCAGTCAGGACCCGGCTCCCAGAGGACCCTGGTGGGCAACTCCGGGGAACACTCCAACCTGGCGCCCCCGACCCCAGCTCTCCAAAAAGCCGCCGCAAGGAACGGCAGGCTCACCTGGGGCCTAAAGGTTGTCTGCGGGGGCGCAGGGGACCCTGCCTTGCCATGTCCCTTGAACTGACATCTGGGCAGAGGGGGCGGGCGGGCGTCGCAGCAGGTCCTGCCCGTGGTTGAGTCTCTGGGCGCTCTATGCTGCCTGGTCTGGGGAGGGCGCCAGGCGCACACAGGAGCGCCAAAGAGCAAGTGCTACTAGGAGTTGTCAATAGAGTAGATAGCCTTGGATCTGGATGGCAATGGCCGGGCTCCACGCCATCTCAGAAAAGCAGGGGCAGCCAAGGCCCTCAGAGGTTTATGGAACAGATGGATCAGAAAAAGCAAACTTGGAGTACTGGACCTGCTGAGGTTGCAGTAGGGGTCAAACTTAAAATTCCCTGCAGTATGGTGCCATACAAGAAGTTACCACCTTTATGTTGTCACTCTGCATCTCTAAGAGCAGGTCACTGCCTTGTAAAATCTCCCGCTAGGGAGTATTATTGTCAGTTCCCAGAGTGCAGGGGCAGTGTCCATCTTGGCATCCTCAACCATCCCCAAGGATCACAAAGGTACTCAGAAAATATTAGATATTAATTAATGCCTCAGAAAAAAAAATCCTTGACCATATTTACATATATGCAATGCCAATGTCACACACAATTCAGGGCTCACAAGGAATAGTTTGGAAATAAGGTAGAATAGAGAAATCCAGAAACAAACATAATTATTTGTTTATTAATTGATTCAAGACATTCAGTGAGCACCTAGGCCGGTTGTAGCATCCTGCCAGGGAGCACTGGATTAGGTATTGGAGGTCCAAAGACCAAGGAAGGTTGTGGGTCCTGTCCTCAGAGTCTTTGTTCCCTGTCTGGGAAGCCAGAGAGGGTGGTAAAGGCAGTTACAATCACTTGTAAATGTTATGGTCCTGCACATTCTTTATGTTGCTAGATATGAGCCTTTAAAAATCAATTAACAAAATGTATATATTGCAACAGTGTCTAAACAGCATCCTATAATTAATAACTGTAGTTTGAGGTACTCAACACAGCCATAAAATTCATTAATAGCTCTCATGCTGCTCAGCCTCCCTGTGCTGCCCTGGCAGCTCACCCAGAGCTACTGCAGGTGCAAACCCAACTCTTTGGCATTTCAGGCACCAAGAGGTGCTTGAGAATAGCAGTGAATCATGGTGGCTACACAGGGCTCAAACCAGGCAGAGCTCTTCACCTGTAGATCTTCTTTAACCCACAAATCAACATCTGTGCTATTATTCTCATTCCATACATGAGGAAATGGAGTCTCAGGGACGTTAGATAACTTCCTTGTGCAAGGTCAAAGAGCTGGTAAGCACCCCAGGCCAACACCAAGACCTTGCCTTTCTCAGATTTGCTATCAGAATCCAGGAAGGATGGCATGGAGAGGTGGAAGCTGATCCAGGCAAAATCAGGGAAGCCAGCAAACAGAAGACAAATGTAAATTTGTGTTATTTTCTTCCATTTATGCCCCATCCAATTACGTCATGCCTCCTTCATTTTCTCTAAGTAGAACTACCTTACTGTCTACCCACTTGCACTGTCCTTGATGTCATTATACTAGGTTTTGTTAAGACCAAATTGTTGGTCCTGAAGTTTTTGCATGAAATTTCAAATTCCAAATGAATTCCAAATTCAGACCAAACAATGAGAAAGAGGGGGAAATACAGCTGATTAGAAGGCATCTCCAAGGAGTAAATAGATCACCAGGAAGGCAAACAGCAGAGAGATATACCAGGGGTAGGCCAGTGATCAAGTGGCACATCACCAGCCCCCATCTCCTCCTTTACAAATGGGGCCAATAATGATGCCTATTGTGGTAGATCAAGCACACTAATGGCCCCCGTTTATTCATGCCTTTCTTCATCTATTCCCTTTGGATGTGCCCTCCCACCCCAACTCAGAGCTTGGCCATATGATTTGCTTTGATCAGTGGCACAATACCATGCATGTTTCCTCTTCCTATCCTCTACACCTGCCACCAACATGAGAAAAAGGCCAGGCTTACCTGCAGGTGGGTAAGAGACCACGTGGCATAGAGCTGAGCCGTTCTAGCCAGCTATGGCTACCCTATGTTGGTCAGCACCAACTGACTCACAAGCTGGCCACAGGCACAGGAGGAAACCCAGGCCGGTATCAACCAAGATCAACCGAGCCTGGCTCATATCAGAACTAAGTACCCAGTCGACTTAGGAGAAATAATAAATGGTTGCTGCTTTAAGTCACTATGTTTTGGTGTAATTGATTAAGCAGTGTTACACCTACTTCCTAAGATCATTAAAACAACACTCAGTATGTTGCACATAGTCAATGTTCAGTAAATGTAAAAATGTCTTCCTCTTATCTCTACTTCCCAAATCTCTGAAATGCAAGTCACAACCTTGATTTGGTTCATTTCAGGAAAAGACAACAATGACCTGGTTTTGAGGGAATGAAGGTAAGTCTAGCCTTAGAAGTACTCTTCCCATAAGAGCTTCAAGTCCATGCCCTATGTACACAGCACTGCTGTGCTGTCTGCCTTTGCTGGGCCATTGCAGTTGTAGACAGTGGGTAAAGCAACCCAACAGTTGATGAGTCCCCACTCACTCGGTGCCAGGCTTTGCAACAGGGTATGCATTCCACATCTCCTTTAATCTTTGCAACAACAGGTGTGCTATGGTTTGAATATTTGCCCCCTCCAAAACTCGTGTTGAAATTAACGTGGCAGTACTGACAGGTGGGGACTTTGGGAGGTGAATGGGTCATGAGGTCTCTGCCTTCATGAAGGGATTAATCCGTGCATGGATTAATGGGTTACTGGATTGATGGGTTATCATGGGAGTGGGACTGGTGGCTTTTTAACAAGAGGAAGAGAGACCTGAGCTAGCACATCCCATGATGTGACGCCCTGCACTGCCTCAGACTCTGCAGAGAGTCTTCACCAGCAAGACGGCCCTCACCAGACGCAGCCCCTCAACCTTGGCCTTCTCAGCCTCTATAATTGTAAGACATAGATTCCTTTTCCTTATAAATGACCTATTTCAGGTATTCTATTATAAGCAACAGAAAACAAACTAAGACAAAGTGCTATTTTCCCTATTTTATTATAATCAGATTACTGGCTCAGAAAGTTTAAGTAACTTATCCACATTTGCATAATTGTGCAGAATATCAATTCAAGTCTGCTTAATTCCAAATTCCATCTTTCTACCACACATCATGATTTTTGGAGAGATATGCAGGATAAGTAAGCAACAAAAACATAGCTTCAAATCAGAAAAGGTAGCTTTGGGGATATGATTTTTTAAAATCTTTGTCCATCATCTCCTCTGAATAATGACCGTTTAAATAACCAATGGTTACAAAGTAGAGATGCAAATCTCTGAATTTGTTGAGACCATACCCCTTATTTTTGGCTCATTATTGTGGCATGTTCCTTTAAAGACCTGGCTGAAAACATGGTGAACAGAATGATGGACGGTCTTCATCACAGGAAGGCCAGGTCCAGGGCCCCACCTGGCAAAGCAGTGATGAACCTCAGGCAATTTACCTAGGCCTATAATTTTTAATAAATAAATAACTCCCCCATTCCAGAAAATAGAATCTAACAGGAACAAGCCTCAGATAAACATAGCCATTCTCTCGTTTTCACCAGGGTCATGAATGCCGTGCCCAATTAAGCACCAAAACACAACCCCTGAATAATTTAAGCTGAATAAATGAAGAAAATAAGTAAATTATATCTACTTATGGAAACTTATTTTTTAAAAACAAAATAGAACTAAAGCTTCCTGCACGGCCCAAATTTAATTCAATTAAAAGAATTTAATTCAATTAACTTCACTTTAAAAGAAAGGTTGAAAAGCTGAACTTTAAAGAACTAAAGTCGTTTATTGTTCCCCTCCCCCATCTTGGCAGGTACAGCTGGGTCTTCATGAACCCCAGGTGACAGCACAGGTTACAGAATTTTCAACATTGCTCTCAGAGGTTTTAGTGTTAGTGCAGATGCTGCTGCCGCCAAAGGACCTTCTTTTTTAAAAAAAACAGTTCAGGCATTTCTTTTCAGGAAAGAGCAAGAAAATCTTGTTCACAACCAAATTCAGTTCATGTTCAAGATTGTTTGGACATGAGTGTTTTATACTTGGCAAGGCAGAAAGCCCTGGGTGGAAACAAAGATGTCATTAATTATAGCAAGGCATTATTCCTGTACACTTTTCTACACTTTCCTTGGAACTTTATACCTTGTGGTGGTTTTTAAAAAAACAGCCATAAAACTTAGTGACACTTTTCCCATTGAGAGATGGAATCTATATCTCCTCTCCTTAAATCTGAGCAGCCTTGAATCTGAGCACTGCTTCTATCAATAAAATTCGCCCCCAGTGATGTTATGCGACTTCCCAAACTAGATCACAGTGGCAATGCAGCATCTGCCTTGTTTGCTAGGATGCTCACATCTGGAGGCTGGAGCCTCCATGTAAGAAGTCCAACTATGCTAAGACCACCATGTTGTGAGGATCAAATGCCATGTTAGTTCCACTGAGGGGGATGAGAAGGAACCTACCATTTATTGAGGACCTAGTATGAGCCAGACATTGTTAGCCTTCCAAATCTGGAAAGGTGATTTACCATTCCCATTGGACATCTAGGAAAATTAAGGCTCAAAGATATTAAGTAACTTGCTAAAAGAAATTAAGGTGCACTGCTGTAAATGAAGGAGCTGGGATTTGAACTGAGGTCTGTGTGACTCTGAAGCCATGTTTTCCCAGCCAAGTGAGGCAATCTGACCAAACCTTCGCCATGGCAATAGTTGCAGGGTTTGGACAGAGACTGGATGGGCTTCCCAAGTCACCCTAATTGTAATCCTAATTTTGCACAGAAGTCCTTGTCATTCAGGGTTCTTTCAAAGTTTCCCAGATTGGAGTCCTGTTTCCCCACTGTCTCAATGGGTACTAGCAGTTCTTCACTGGAGATGTTCCTTTCTCTTTTCTTTTCTTTCCTTTCCTTTCTGTTCCTAAGGGCCTGACTTGAGCCCCATGCCCCAAGCTTTCCCCTGACCCCATCCTCTCCTGCATGGACTTTACATAACCAGTGGCTTAATCATCCTTACCTACCTCTCCTGCACTGCTCAGATGCTCTCCAAGGCTCCCCACGACTTATTGCAGAAGGCCAAAGCTCCTTAAGCAGAATTCAAGATCCTCATCAGCCTGGCCTCAACTTCCATTGATAATCTGACTTCCTGTGACTCCGATACATGTGAACTTTGCTCCAGCCAGTCTAGTGTCTTCACTGATCGTCAATACAGGCCACGCCAATCCTGTTTCTACACCTTCATTCACACTATATCCCCCACTGGTATGGGCTGAATTGCGTCCCGCCCCCAAAAACATATGTTGAAGTCCTAATCCCTGGTACCTCAGAATGTGACTGCATTTGAACATAGGGTCTTTAAAGTGATAATTAAGTTAAAATGAGGTCATTACAGTGGACCCTAGTTCAATATGACTGATATTCTTCTACAAACAGGAAATTTGGACACACATAGAGGGAAGACCACGTGAAGACACAGGGACAACACCGCCATCTACAAACCAGGGAAAGAGGCCTCGGAAGAAACCAACTCCGCCTACAACTGGTCTTGAAATTTGAGCCTCCAAAATTGTCAGCGAATAAATTGTTAAGCCACCCAGTCTGCGGTACTTTGTTACGGCAGCCCTGGCAAACTAACACACCCGCCTACAGTCTCTCCCTCTTCCTCTCCACCTAACACTCTCAGCCTCACCTGCAACAGAAGTTTTCTCCTACTTCCCCTAGCACACGTTTATCTTAAAAGCCTCAAGAGGCTTCCCATCATACTTAAAATAAAAATTTAAAAATATTTAGTCAAACTCACAAAGCCTGACTTTAGCTGCTCCTGCCTGCTTCTCTGACCCCTCCTTGTCCACTGGCCTTTGGTTCTTTAAATATAGCAAGGTCTTTTCTGTCTTTGATTTGAACCCTGGGATTATACTTCCCTCTTGTCATCATATGACATTCAGGTCTCATCTTAAATGTCACCTTTCCAGAGAGGCCACCCCGTCACTCTCTGTAACGTTTCCCTTTTACTTCTCTGCATTCACTCCTTGATGATATTTTGTGAATTTACTTGTCCATTTACTTCTTGTCTCCTCCCAAAAGAATATAAACTATAGGAGAGGAGAGACTCTTGTACCTGGTCTTCAAAGTGCCCATACCTTCAAAGTGACTACAACGTATCCGTAATTAATAAATTATTTAAATAGCTAGAGAGCTATTTTTTGAGTTAACGAGTGAATAAAGGGTTTCTCTTCTCTGAACAGAGCACTTTTTTCCCCCTGCATCACTCTTTTTTTGACTATTTCATCAAACACCCTATTGAAAAACCATTTAAATGTACAGTCTTCTTATAAAAATCTAGAACTTATATTTTCCTACAGCTTGAGTAAAATGCTGAAAAATTCTTACTGGTGGGGGGCTGGTGTTGAGTCAGAGATCATTTTGAAGGATACGTGGTGCAGATATTGTTTTTATTTTATATATTAAAAATGGAAGCAAAGAGAAGTTACATCACTAGCCTGGGCTAGATTCTGGTTCTCCTTGAGTCCTGGTCCAGAGTTCTATCTATACACCGTGTTATGGTGCATGGTGAGGGTCAATAAGTGTATGAACAATGGTACTGAAAATTCTAGAACTGACTGAAGTAGGAGTCAGGAAATACCTTCCACACAATGGAAGAGGTCCCTATGAAAAAGAAGAGAAGGGATAAATGTTCATTTGCTTTTCCAATTCAGAAAGCAGCCCATGTCTGCTCTTCAGAGCCTCCTGCTCTAAGGGTGACAAGTTGACTTGCTAGACTGCTCCAAGGAAACCATTTCACCTAAGTAATTTTAAAGTTTTATGTCTTTCAATTTCTCAATATTTAAGAATTTTTTTCCAGGTTGGCATGGTTATGTGTAGTGAATCATGTGTCCAAATGGGACAAGATATATTATATCACCTTCATACAATGTTCTATAACATCTGGGAATGTAAAAAAGTGGTGTAGAGTGGATGGCACATGATAAATGGTGTATTTGCCAGTGAATAAATGAAGAACATGAAAAACCTGATGCCATACCTAAATGGCAAAGTGTGACACCACTTCTGCTTTAGTCCATGAGTAACTGAATATTGGAAGCTGATTTTATTATAAAAGATATCCAGCTACCTTTTGGATTTAGAGTTTATAGATGAATACTCTTAAATCAGACTATGAAAATCCAAACTAAGTACATTTCCCTAAAACTGGTCTAGAGATTGATTTAATGCTGCAACTACCCAAGAGAGAATAAGAGACAGAGAGAGAGAGAGAGAGAGAGAGAGAGAGAGAGAGAGAGAGAGAGAGAGAGAGAGATTGATTCAAAGAGCAGCTACACAAACAATGGTTAAGGATTTTGAGTATTTATATAATACAATTCATACACATGAATATGAAGCTTTGTACTTTGCAAACAAAGATTTGGGCTTCTTTTAAACTCTTCATAGAAACTGATTAGATGCCTATATCTTCAAAGTGCTTAAAACAGCTCTGTAATTAATAAATCATTTAAATAGCTAAGCTGTTATTCAAGGATGAATATGAAATAAAGACATTTTCATATATCCAGGGCTAGTTTACAACCAATAAGCCCTCAGGAAAGGAACCTTTAAGATGGAAGAAGGAATTGTGAACAATTAAAAAATACGTAGATAGATCTAAATAAGATCTAAACAATAAAATAAAAATGATAGTTAATAATGAGTAATTTGAGTGACATATAAACAAAATAGTAACAAAATACTGGACAAAAATAACACAGAAACTTAAATGGAGTGATCAGTATTAAAATATTCTAGGTTCCATAGAAGAGAGTAGAGATATAGATTACTTTTAGACTTTGCTCATGCAAGTGATCGTGTTAAAATTTTAAGGGTAAACAGTTAAAGGACAGATATAGAGCAAATAATTTCCAAATAATTAAAAAGTAAAGAGGGATGAAAGGAAATTGATCCATCCAATAAATTCAGTAAAGGAATAGGCAAAGAAGCACAGAAAAGGTAGATTAGAACAAAATAAATTGGTATTATAGATCCCTATATGCCATTACTAAATATGAAGGGATTAAACTTACCTATTAATAATAGAGATTCTGAAGTTAGATATCTTTAATGTTATCATATGCTGTTTATAAGTGACACACTTAAAACACAAGTACAGAGAAAAGTTGAAATTTACAGAGTGAATGTGTGTATTTATATTTATATATGTATTATATGTGTATATCCTAAATGTTGCTTTTTATTTCCAGACAAAATAGAATTTAAGCCAAAAAAGTATGACTAAAAATAATGAGAGATCAAGGGAGCAAGATGACAGACCAGAGACACCACCAGCCAGAATGTCTCTGTAAGGAGTTCTAGATGACAGAGAAAAAACAAACAGGCAGACAAACATAGATTGAATGAGGGTCTGAACCTACAGGAGACTCCACAGGAAGAGGTTGCGGGGCATAACTGGAACAAGAAAGGCATGGGCTGAGATTGCCCAGGAGAGGCTCCGAGACCACCGAGAAGAGTAGCTGGAGTGGTTGGTTTCTCCCTCCCTCGCATCTCGGACTGTTGGTTTGACTGTTGGTGGGCTCCCCGGCTCCCGGAAAGACCTTCTGCCCACACAAGATGAGAGACTGGGAGCTTCTTGCAGACAGGGCAACAGTCCCCCACTGCCAGGGGTGCCTCCCGCCCCACAGACCCAAGCCAGATGGCAAGCACCACATTGCTTCTCTACCTACTAGGGGCCTTTGTCCTCCCCAGGGGGCCTCAACCCCTGAGGTTCTGTCTTGATCATCCCCACACAGACATTTCCTATCTCTGGCCCAGACTGCAGGAGCAACAGAGGTCCAGAGGGTCCCAGGTGATCTGCGTGACTCCAGTGCCTGGTCATTCTGGGCTGCCTCCTAGAGACAGTGTCGGAGATGACCAGAGTGCAGACTTCCCTCCACCCAGACTCTTTTTCTCCCCTTCCCCTCCTCCACCTGCGGCTGCCGAGAGAGACAATTGTGTCAACACATGGAGGCTTCCACAGGGAGTGGGGATCAGACCTTTCCTTTTGGAGTCCTGTAATGGACTGAGGGGTGCTTGGACTGAGAAATCCCTGCCCACCAATCCTCCCTGGTGCTGCTGTCCAGCGACTCCAGCAGAGCGGGACACACCCCGAGGCAGAGAAATTGTCTTATCAAATGGGAAAACCAAAATACATGATGATAAACATAAAATAAAAGTTAGAAATTTTCTTTTTCAATATCATCATAGATTAGATAGCAAATGGACAAAATAGAGAAGTTTTAAACACATTGCTGAGCTGACACGAAAATAAGGATTTTTTCAAAATCCAAAATGAAGTGAAACCAGAAACACAGGAAATATGTGAGCACGAAAGCTGGCTTTGCCCTGAGGGATTTTTTTATTGATACATAATATTTGTACATATTTATGGAGTACATGTCACATTTTGTTACATACAGAGAATGTGTAATGATCGAGTCAGGGCATTTAGGGTATCCTTTACCTGGAGCATTTATCATTTCTATGTGTTGAGAACATTTCAAATCCTCTCTTCTAGATATTTTGAAATATACCATATGTTGTTGTTAACTATAGTCACCCTAATGTGCTATTGAAAATTAGAACTTATCCTTTCTATCTAACTATGTTTGTACCCATTAACCAACCTATCTTCATCCCGTTCCCCCACCCTGGAGGATTTTTCCAACCCTGTAGACCTTGAGTTTCATCTATAATGTCTTCCCTGTACATTCCAAAAGAATTAAGCAGAAAATTGAAATTAAAGTCCCACAGTGGTAGCTCCTTTAGGTGGCAGAAACGAATTATGCATTGAGGAATAAAATGTCACCTAGGCCTCAAAGAATTACCACAGGTAAAGTCTGGGGTAAAATAAGCAGCACAAAATACTGTATGCACTTACATGAATGCAAACCAGCAAAAACAATAGACAACAGAAACATACACAAAAACATCAGATATGGCAATTTAGAGACATAAAAATCTAAATTATGTTTAATATATCTAAAGAAATAAAAGAGAAATTTGGAAAGATCAACAGAATAGAAGGAGCCATTAATACATAACCAAGAATATTTTGGAAAAAACAAAATACAATGTTAGAAATAAAAAATATAAAATAAAAATATTTGAAATAAAACACCAAAATGGATAATTTAATCAACAAATGTTATGTAGCTAAATTTGAGAAATTTTGAACTGTAAAATAAATCCAAATAAGCATCCAAAATTCAGGCCAGAGATTGTGAGATTAGAAAAATATAACATAACAGTCAAAAGACCTAAAAGATAGAGGGAAAATGCAAACTAATACAAATTCCAAAGACAAGAGAGAAAAAGGAAAAGAGATAATATAAAAATAGATAGTTTCTGAGAATGTTCTAGAATTGAGTTTAAGTATAGAAATTCTAATAAATTCAAAACAAGGTAAATATTTTTTTAAAAAATCCACACCAAAATACTGTACGTGTTTGTGTGCATGAGACAGGGAGGTGGAGAGACAGAGAGATGGAGAAAGTGAAAGAGAAAGAGTTCAAGCAAGCAGGAGAGTACAAATGTGGCAAAATGGTAACAATTGGTGAATCTAGGTGAGGGCAATGTGAGTATTCATTAAATTATTCTTGAAAGCTTTCAGAAGGTTTAAAAACTTTCAAAGTAATTTAAATACAAATTAACAATATAAACATTAGATATAATACAAATATGATAAAAGCACAATTAAGAATACTGACTCAAGCCATACAGAAATTGATCCAGTAATTTAAATCTTCCCTCATAGAAAATGCCAGGCTCAGATGGTTTCCACTGGACATTTTAATAAGCTTTTAAGGAACCAAGAATTCTAATCTTACACAAAATTTCCTAAAGAATAGAAAAAGCAAGAATGGCTCCAGATTCATTTTGTGAGTTGACATAATCATGATGACCAAATCTGACAAGGACAGTACAGAAAAAAAGAAAATTACAAAAGCAAACTCACTCATGAACTTACATGCAAATACATTCTTCCCTCAGAAAAAAAATTATTAATATCAAGGTGACCTAACAGAGTATTGAAAATAAGTGTTTATTTCAGAAATGCAAGGTTCATTTAATTTTAGAAAACAGAGTAATATAATTCACCACATTAAGATATTTAAATAAATAAATGGAATGCTAATTTGAAAGATGCAGAAAGGTGTTTCAAAAATTCAATAAATTCATGATTCTTTAAAAGTCTCAGAAAACTATGAAAGTTCCTCACCCTTATAAAATGAATATATCTTTATCTGTATACATATCTATATATGTACTATGAGTCTATATTAGATTATAGTAATATACATAAATCACATATTACTATATTTAGTTATGAAATTTTGAAAGTTTTTCCTTTGTGACTGGGAATAAGGCAAGGATGCTACTCCTAACCACTTTTGATCAGCTTTGCACTGGGGAACTTAGTGAGCATGATTGAAAAGGAAGGAAAGAAGAGGAAGTTATAAGGATTGGGAAAAAAATGATTACTGTCTGCAGATTTTATGACTGTCAATATGGAAAGTAAAAAATCTATAGAGAAATTATTAGAATTAATGAGAGCCTTTAGCAAGATTATTGGATATAAAAACAGCATGTAAAATCATTTGCCTTTCCATATACCAGCCACAAACAATTGAAAATAAAAAAATAAAAAATACAAACATCAAAAATATAAAATAACTAGGAATAAATATAACAAAAGACCTTTACAGAAATTATTAAGAAACTTTAGCAAGAGACATTAAAAACACCTAAATAAATGACTAGAGATACAAGTTATGGGATCAAAAGTATTATTTATTATAAATATGTAATTTCCCTCCAAAGTAACAATCAATTCAATGGAATCCCAAAAGGGTTGCTTATTTGTTCTGTGGAGCTTTCTAAGCTAATCTAAAATATATTCATAAATATAAAAAGACAAGAAAAACAAAGACACTCCTACAGAACAAGATGAAAGACTTTGCCTTACCTTATGCCAGGGCTTACTGTAAAGCTATAGTAATCAAGATAGAATGCCATTTGCTCAGAGACAAACAAATAGCAGACTAGAATAGAGTACGAAAAAACACACCCATGCATATATGGATAAAGAGGTATTGGATACAGATGAAGACATAATGCCTTTTCGATAAGTTGTGCTAGGACAATTAGACATCTATAAGGAAAAACAAATAAAATTCCATCCCTACCCCACACCAATTCAAGTATATTAAAAACCTCCATGAAAGACGAAACTGTAAAGTGTTCAGAAGATAATATAGGAGAATACTTTCATGACATTGGGATAGGGGAGTTTTCTTTTTAAACACTAAATAAGATGTATTAACCATAAAGGAAAAGACGAATACGTTAAATTAAAAATATGCATCCTCTAGTACTACAGAGTGAAAATAGGAGCCACAATTAGGAGAAAGTATTTGCAATACATCTAAGTGGCTAAAGTCTAGTGTCCTGAATATATGTAGACTCATTAATTTATAATGAGATTTATAACCAGATTGTCCAAATTAAAAGTATGATTGTATCAAATGTTGATGAGAATTTGAAGCAATGGGAACTATCCTCCCTATTGGTGGGAGTGGAAACGGCTACAATTCTTTGATAAACTGCTACATAGTAAGATTTGAGATATCCATCCAGTGACCCAACAGTACCACTCCCGGATATTTACCCAAGGGAAATTCTTACACATATGGATCAGTAGACATGTACAAGAGTATTTATTGAAGTACTGTTTGAAATAGTTCCAAACTGAAAACGCCCCAAATGTCAATTCACAGAAGAGATAAATTGTGACATCTTCATTCAATGGAATACAATAAAATAATGAAAATGAACCAACTACAGCTACACACGTAACAACATGGATGAATTTCACAACCATATATGCTGAACAAAAAAAAGCCAGGCATGACAGACTGACTATACATCGTATCATTCCACTATATAAAATTTCAAACATAGGCAAGAGTAAGTTATGTTTCTTATGGATACATGATATCTAGTAAAGCTACAAAGCAAAGCACAGAAACGGTGATGACCAAAATCAGGATGGGACTACCTCTGCAACTTGTGCCCCTTGAGGGCAGGAGCCCAGTCTTTTCATCTTTATCTTCAGCATCTAGCATGAGCCAGGCACACTGTTGGCACTCATGAAATTTTTATTTTAACTGGATGTTTCGTATCTACAATATAATTTATTAAAGTTTAATTGTTGTATGCTCTGTAGTCTAAGCTTATTTCCATTCCAGCCTTCAGGTCCCAGAGAGGACAATCATAAGACAGCCTGCTGGTCTCGACTCCTTCATGCAATGCTGGCTGAGAGTGCCTGCGTTAGTTGTCATGCTCTTTTAGGCAACACTGTATTCAGGCAAGGGACATGGAAAAGAAAGAACAATCCACAGATCTTCCCACCTGGCTGTTTGTTGCATCATGAAGGGAGGTGGGCAGCAAAAGAGACAATGACAAAAGAGGGTAGGGTGGTTTGGCCATTGATGAGGGAGGGGAGGATACATTTATAGGATATTCCAAATTTTACCACGTCTACTTACAACTTCTGAAAGAACATGTGCTGCCTTCACCTGCCCTTCACCCCCCTCTCACCCCACTACTCAGTATCCACAGCACAGGTTGGGAAAGGGGCGTTGGATTTCGGTAATGGGGGTTGGGGGCTAGGCATCCTGAGAAGGGCAGTGGGGGGTCCCATCCATAGAAGCAGATGGCCATCTAACAAGTCATTGTTCCTTGGAGGGCAGACTTGGGACTCAAGAGGGTCGGCATCCCAGGAAGAGCCTGGACTTAAGGGACTTGGATGTGGGGGCAGAGCGGTAGGCAGAGATGGCCTCTGGCGAGGAGGTGGTCCAGGAGGGCTCCAGTGGGAACCCCAGGTAGGTTGAGCTGCCAGCTAAATGTGCTGATTTCTCTAGCGTTATCCAGGAGCTTGTAGTAGAGTCTTAGTTAAATATTCCTGCCAGTTGCCAATAGCTGCCACAGGGAACTAAGTGAAGAGCTGCAAGTCATTAGGACTTACGAGGAGAAAGGCACTTCATGAGGACACTGTGGTGATGGCATCAGTGGTTACCAGGAGTCTTCAAGGGGACACTGAACGTGAGCAGACAAGAATCAGTGATACTGAGCCCAGTCACCTCTCCCCAACCACAGCCAGGCTGACAGGCCCCGGTTTGACTTTATTCAGGGCGTAAGCAGGCTCTTGCTTGCCTGCGAAGCTGGTTTTGCTCACCCCTTGGGCTGGCGCAGGCTGCCAATGGCTCTCCGCTCCTCACCAGCCTGTATTTGCCTACAATGCGGGAGGATGTTGGAGATGTCAAGTAAGTTGCACAACGGGTGATTACAAAACAGGACAAATGGGGCTTGTAAAAATCTCTTTTCCAAATATATCTCAAAGGGTATTTGAGACAACTTTGGGTGGCTCCACAGGACACAGGTGTGGGGACATGGGGTGAGAAGTATCAGAAAGCCAACCTCTCTCTGAGGCCAAATTTATCACTCTCAGGTCGGGGAAGCAAGTATAGGCACGTTCCTGATTTAGTCTCTGCCTTGTCACTTCCCGAGGGAGAGATTCCCAAATCCGACAGATCTTGCCCTTGTGTTTTCACAGCTGTGTGCTATGTTGCTCTGACCCAGTTCATGGAAGAGGGATTTCCAGGATAGCAGGACTCCCTGAAGAACAGAGAGCAAGCTGTGCCTCCAAATGAGGTTTTAGAGGCAAAAACAAACCACCGTTTCAGCCAGGGAAACTGGTCCCCACCTTTGGTAGCCTAAGCTGTCTCAGAGGACGAGAACTTCACTTCTGGACTCCATGATTCCAGACTTCAGGGACTAAAGTCCTGGAGTCAGACTCAACATGTAAGCAAAGCTATGAAAAAGATCATCTCTGCCTGTCAGTTTTAATTAAGTGGTGGGAAAATAATGATTAACTAGAGTCCAACACAGAGAGCTTCTTAAAATACCAAGGAGGGCAATGCATGGTATTTGGATGTGTGTTGCTGGCATCACAGCAGAAACAAAGGTATAGCAGATGCAGCTTCTCGTCTACACATCTTAGATCTCCTCCCACAGGTCAGGTTTTCAATCCAAGATAAACAGCGTGGTATTGTGAGTCCCTTCTCGGATTATCCCTGCAAGCACTGCCTCTCTGCATGCATCTCATAAAGCTACAGAGTAGGATTTTTTTTTTTTTGACTTTTTAACTTATCTGTATTTGTTACAAGTGGATTGTGACTCGGGCACTACATTTCCATTCACAAGCCTCACTTTGCCAAACAGCTTTACAACATGTACGGGTAGGGCTTATAACTTTGCTCCTCTAAACAATACTTTTTCTTTGGAAAACAAGCCCTGTGTAGAGTTTCATCAAGTTGCTTCACTTTAAACATACTTATTTCTAGAGTACTAGTACATGCAGAAACTACAAGGGGATGAAAAGTTTGAAAAGTAGATTCTAGAAGATGAACTCAAGTCATTTTAACAAATGCTTTTCTCTAAACATCAAGATATATCTTGGAATACTCAGTGACAAAAGATTTGGTTTACTAAGGAATCTGGCTTGATAGCTAAGCACTCTAGGCCACAAAGTTAACAGAGATTAGATACATCTTACAACAATTTTTACCTTGATCTGTTAAAATAAGCCAATGTGAAACCAGAAAAGCATTACTAGCTCTGCTTTAGGGCCTAAAGTATCACAGTACCACACTTAGAAGTAGAAAGATATCTTATCTTCCCCTTAAAGTAGTTATTATCATGCCATACAGATATTTAAATGTTAAAAATACAGAAAAAAATCCTTGAAAATATATTATCAGGGGGAATGAAGTACTGAACATGTATACAAGTCATTCTTCAGGCAGAGCTTAGTCTACTTCTTCCATGTGCAATGTGTCATCATCTCCTTCAAGAGGTGGTATCTCTTCAGTTACAGCATCATTGGTATCGTCAGCAGTAGGGTCATCTTCATCAATACCCAGACCAAGTTTGATCATCCTGGAGATCCTGTTAGCATGTGTCTGGGGATCTTCCAGACTGAAGCCTGAAGACAGCAGTGCAGTTTCATAAAGCACGATGACCAGATCCTTCACAGACTTGTTCTTGTTAGCCTCTGCCTTCTGTCTTAAGGTCTTGATAATGGAATGGTCAGGGTTTATCTCCAGGTGTTTCTTCACTGCTATGTAACCCACTGTCAAGTTGTCTCTTAGGGCTTGAGCTTTCTTAATTCTTTCCATGTTTGCTTTCCAGCCATATGTGCTTGTGACAATATAGCACAGGGATGTCACCAATCGGTTTGACACAACCACCTTTTCAACTTTTTTCTCCAAGATGTCTTTCATGATTTTGCAGAGGTTTTCAAACTTTGTTTTCTTCTCTTCCTGTTTCTTTTTCTCTTCTTCATCTTCTGGAAGTTCTAAGCCTTCTTTGGTGATTGACACTAAAGTTTTCCCCTCAAATTCCTTCAGCTGTTGGACGCGGTACTCATCGATTGGCTCAATCATATAGATCACTTCTAAGCCATGCTTCCGAAGACGTTCCATGAAGGCTGAGTTAGCTACCTGGTCCTTGGTCTCACCTGTGATATAGTAGATATGTTTCTGGTTTTCCTTCATTCTGGTGCAATAGTCCTTGAGAGAAACCATCTCATCACCAGAAGCAGATGTGTAGTATCGTAACAGCTCTGAAAGCTTCTTCTGGTTTTGAGAGTCTTCATGTATTCCAAGCTTTATGTTTTTAGAGACCTGCTCATAAAACTTTTTGTAGTTCTCTTTATTGTCTGCCAATTTGGTGAAAAGCTCTAAGCACTTTTTGACGAAATTCTTTCTGATAACTTTCAAAATTTTGCTTTGCTGCAACATCTCACGGGAAATATTTAGAGGAAAATCCTCAGAGTCCACCACTCCTCTAATGAAATTCAAGTATTCAGGGATTAGCTCCTCACAGTTATCCATGATGAAAACTCCGCGCACATACAACTTAATGTTGTTCTTCTTCTTTCTGTTTTCAAATAGGTCAAAAGGAGCACGTCTTGGGACAAAAAGAAGAGCTCTGAATTCCAATTGTCCTTCAACCGAAAAGTGCTTCACTGCCAAATGATCTTCCCAGTCGTTGGTCAAGCTCTTATAGAATTCTCCATACTCTTCATTAGTAATATCATCAGGATTTCTGGTCCAAATAGGCTTTGTTTTGTTGAGCTCTTCTTGATCGATGTATTTTTCCTTTATCTTCCTCTTCTCCTTGTGACCATCCTTCTTTTCTTCTTCCTCTTCATCAGAACCAACATCTTCTATTTCAGGCTTGTCATCGGATTCCTTTTCTTCTTTTTCTTTCTCCTCCTCCTTGTCTTCCTTTTCTTCAGCCTCATCATCGCTGACTTCTTTATCATGTTCATTCTCCACAAACGGAGTAATGGGATAGCCAATAAACTGAGAATGTTTCTTCACAATCTCCTTTATTCTTCTTTCCTCTAAGTACTCAGCTTGGTCTTCTTTCAGATGGAGGATGACCTTTGTTCCACGACCCATAGGTTCACCTGTGTCAGTTCTAACTGTGAATGATCCCCCTGCTGAGGATTCCCAGGCATACTGCTCATTATCGTCATGTTTGGTGGTCACAGTTACTTTCTCGGCAACCAAATACACAGAATAAAAGCCGATGCCGAACTGGCCAATCACAGATATGTCTGCACCAGCCTGCAAAGCTTCCATGAATGCTTTGGTCCCAGCCTTGACGATAGTACCAAGGTTACTGATCAAGTCGGCCTTGGTCATTCCAATCCAAGTATCCACAATAGTGAGGGTTCGATCTTGCTTGTTTGGTATGAGATTAATGTGCAGCTCTTTCCCCGAGTCTAGTTTACAGGGATCTGTCAAGCTTTCATATCTGATATTGTCCAAAGCATCTGATGAGTTTGAAATGAGCTCCCTCAGAAAAATCTCTTTGAGTAGAAAGTATTGATGATCAGTGACATCAGCTGGGCAATTTCTGCCTGAAAGGCAAACATCTCAACCTCTTCCTCCTCCATCGGTTGGTCTTGGGTCTGGGTTTCCTCAAGAATCTTGGCTAATGGACCGCACAGGTCTACAGAGTAGGATTTTAGGAAAATGAAATGGTCTTATAAGTTGGACATATCCAAAGTGGCCCATTGTGTTGAAATTTGTCATTGCACTTCTGCTTAAACCCCGGGTTTATTTCTACCTGGGATATTTGCACAGGCAAGACCAGACTGGTTGAGGGAAGGTAGAAGCCTCTCCTGGCAGTGTTGAGGTGAGTGAAGTGGAATGGAGTAGGTATTCAGAAAAACCCTGAGGGGTCTTGACTCAATTCATCCCGAGGCCCCTCCCTCCAGATCACCTCTAGTCCTAGTCAAGCAGTGATGGCCCCAGCTGGTGAGAAAACTCCAAATCTCTCTCTTACCCAAAGATTAAAGTACAATGTGCTTGTAAGGGTAAGAAACGGGCTCAAGAGAAGCACAGAATTGTTCACTTCTAATAAAAATACAGTTGAACTGCCATTGAGGGAAATGAAAGTGGACTTCTGACAAGGAATGAATTTGGTAGTTCTGAGCAATGGAACATGGTCCAAATAGCTCTCATAGAACAGGACACATAGCTACATTCTGTAAAAACTGATAACTTAAAAAAAAGATATGAGAATTATGGACAAGCTGTGCTCCTGTGGCCTGGACAGAGATCTCTAAATTAAATTGGTCAGATGCTAGCCATGCTTGAGGAAGTGTCTTATTTGGTCATTTCCATGCAAGCCCTTGGTGGTAGGCAGTTTGGAATCTACTCTGAGCTTCTGTCCGCACACTATGATGTGTTTTTCAGGCCATTGGAAGCCTCCTCTTGTCCAGTGACTCCTGGCCTGGCCTGGCAGAGCACTCTGTGGCTTGCCAGCCTGGCCAAGCCCAGCAGAAAGCACCTTGCCAAGTACTAGGCTCTCGGCCCTCCCAACTGTGGGGCCCTGGCCTGGCCTTGTGTCCAGTGTTCTACCCATGCCATTTGGCAGCTTGGAAACACATGGAAGTGAACAAATCAGCAGTGTGGGCAGCTGTTCTCTTTCTCCACCTAACAAAGAGGGTATGGCTAATGCAAGTCACTCCAAAGGAAGCTAACAATGACATGTATAGGAAACTTTGCCTCTTATTGGAAGCTCCTTGCTTTTCAAAAGAAATGTAAAGGGGACTGAATTACACGTGCCTGCCATAGGAAGAACATTGATCAGCTACTGAAGAGAGAATCACATCTCAGATATTATAGAGTCTTAGGCTAATATACAAAACACTTCCAAAGAATTTTGAGCTCTCAGAGAAGTTAATCCCTTTAGCCTTAAAATACCACACATACATGCACATACACACACATACAAACAAACTATTTTTTCCAGGATACACAAGCCTCATGAAAACAGATTTTATTCACTGATGTGGAAATAAACGTGACACAATCCTGCTTCTTAACAGAGTACCATGTGTGAAAATGGCTTCAGTAGGAACAAAAAAGGTATTAAGATGATTTATTCTTGTAGGTTAATCTTCTGGGTCTCATGAGGAATTTACCCTACTTGGACTTTAGAAGACAGAACAAGCAGACAGCTTACACAAAACCCCCCTTTGCGAATGGCTGGAACACCTCCAGCAGACTGGACAGCAAATCACAGAGCCCTGGTTGCAGGATGTCTCTCAATTGAATTCGGCAAGGATTTATTGAGCTCCTTGCTGTGCCCCGAGCCTAAGCTAGGTTAAGCCATAAACAGGATAAGAGATGAGAAGAGCCACCACCTTCCCCACTCTGGGTCAGGCTGAACTGCTGGCTCTGACTGGAAAGGAGGATGAGCCAGGCTGTGGGCAAATGCTCCCCACCCTCAGTGCAGAGTTGAGCTTCGGAATGTGTCAGCATCTAGAATTTGTTTCCATAGGTGAGAACTATCTAGTATTCACTCAGAGTCTGAGGCAAGTTACATCAGAGGTTCTTCATGGGAGGCAACATGAAAGAAGAGTGCAATTCCAAAGCCCAGTCGAGCAGCAGAGAGAGGAGGAAAGTTGAGACTTGGCTGGACTTGGTCTGAATATGAGTCAGTCTTGTAACCTTGCAATAAGAGAAAGGAAGTTAAAAATGCAATGGGTTAATTAACAAATCAATCACCTCACAAACCTATCCTTCTTTTGTGGTGAAAACATTTAAAATATACTTTTTAAGCAATTTTGAAATAACCGATCCATTAATATACATTATAGTCACTATTCCGTCTAATGGAACACTAAATGAATTAAAAATAAAATTTAGGATTTTTCTTCCAAGATGGCAGAATAGAGGCTTTACCAGTGTGCCTCACCCACTTGGAAACAGCAAAATATTGTGTAGGGATTCACACTGTGAACTTTTATCCAAGAAGGAATATAGAGGTTTGACAGAAAAACAAAAGAAAACTTCAGATATTGAAAAAAAAAAAAAAAAAAGGGGGGCAGCAGTTCTGTGGTGGGATCTGGCTGAAAAGCATGAATGAATCCCCAATGCAGGAGAGGGGGAGGGAATATCTCTGTGATACACATTCCCACTGGGGAACCACGCAATCCAGGCCATGCGGAAGCATCTTGACCCTCCCAAGCCCTGGATCTAACTTGGGAGCAGCTGGGAGACCGTGAGAAGAAATGGCACTGTGAAGTGTGCCACACATGCTCCTAGACCTGGGTGCCAATAAAAGAAAGCCATTCTCCTTCCTAGCTCATAGCAGTCTGCAGAGGAACCTGATGTTAGTGGGGGCAGCAGCCACTTGTTTGGAGAGCCTCAGGCTAGGGATTGGCAATCTGGTCTCAAGCAGGGGAGAGACCCCCATGGCCAGAATGGAAAGGCGAGCATGGTGTGGGCTCCAGCCACAGGTGCTAGAGTTTGATATCCCACCTTCATAGGACTGGAATGGGAGGGAATTTGCCTGAGAGGAATGATTTTGATCTGGGCAGTGAGTTTTGTGGCCTGGGGAAGTTTCTTGGGCAGAAGGCAAACTTCATGTGACTCAGCTAATTGTACGGACTCACAGCCTGAATTGAACTACAGGAGGGAGCCCCACCAGCTCTGGAGCATGAGAGTGAAGTGGGTCCCACTCTCACTTGCTTGGCTGTAGAGCCAGAACCATGTGTCTTTCCCTGTGCTGGGATTTTGGCACATGCCAAACAAAGATATTTAGGACAACGTAAAGCAACTGAACATTAGAATTATCAATATCCCCAAGAACAAAGAGAGATCAAAAGGTTTAGAAAAACTATTTAACAAAATGAAAGATAAAAACTTCCCAAGTCTAGCAAGAGATGTAGACATCTAGATACAGGAGGCTCAGTGATCCCCAAACAAATACAATGCAAAAGGTCTTCATCATGGCATATTATAGCCAGACTGTCTAAAGTCAAAGTGAAAAAGTAAATTCTAAAAACAGAAAGAGAAAAGCATCCAGTCGCCTATAAAGGAAACCCTATCAGAGTAACAGCAGACTTCTTGGCAGAAATATTATAAGCCAGAAGGGATTGGGATCCTATTTTCAAAGTGTTTAAAGAAAAAAAAAAAAAAAACCTGCCAACCATGAATTTCTATCCTGCCAGAATAAGCTTCATAAATTAAGGGGAAATGCTTTCCCAGACAAGAAAACGCTGAGGGAATTTGTCACCACTCGATTGACCTTACAAGAAATGATCAAAAGAGTTCTAAACATGGAAGTGAAAGGTTGATATTTGCCATAATAAAAACACATGAAGATATAAAACTCACAGGTGTTATAAAACAATTACACAAGGGGGGAAAAGGAAAAAAAAGTCAAATGGCAACATGACAGAACTCCACCAAACCTCAAAGATAAACAGAAAGAGAAAAAGAATCAACAAGACAACTAGATAACAAACCCATAGACAATATCATAGTGAATGGAGAAAACTTGAAAGCCATCTTTTTAAGAACTGAAAAATACAAAGAAGCCCACTTTCACTACTTCTATTGAACACAGTACTGGAAGTCCTAGCCTAGAGCAATCAGGCAAGAGAAAAAAATAAAAGGCATCGAAGCTAGAAAGGAAGAAGACACATTATCTCTGTCCATTGACAGTATGATCTTAGACCTAAAAAACTCTAAAGACTCCTCCAAAAACTTGTAGATTTGATAAAAGAATTCAGTAAAGTTTCAGGACACAAAATCCACATACAAATTATGTAACCAAAACATATGCATGCCCATAAAATTCTGAAATTAAAAAAAAAAACACAAAATCCACATACAAAAAACAGTAGCATTTGTATACACCAATAATTATCAAGCTGAGACCCAAATTAAGAACTCAATCTTATTTCTAATAGCTAAAAAAATAAATAAATAAAAACCTAGAAATATGTTTAACTGGGTGAAAGATTTTTACAAGGAAATACAAAACACTGATGAAAGAAATTGTAAATGATAGAAACCAATGGAAAAACATCCCATGTTCATGATTCAGAAGAATTAATATTGTTAAAATGACCATACTACCCAATCTACAGATTCAATGCAATCCCTATCAAAATACCAATGGCATTTTTCATAGAGTAAGAAAAAGTAATCATAAAATTCATATGGAACTAAAAAAAGCCCAAATAGCTAAAATAATCCTAAGCAAAAAGAACAAGCTGGAGGCATCACATTATCTGACCACCTTGAATTATAGTATAAGGTTGTAGTAACTAAAACAGCATGGTACTGGTATAAAAATAGAAACATAGATCAATGGAACAGAATAGAAAACCTAGAAATAAAGTTGCATATCCAAAGCCAAGTGATCTTTGACAAAGTTGACAAAAACATATGCTGGGAAAAGGGCACCTTTTTCAACATATGATGCTGGGAAAATTATATTACCATACACAGAAGAATGAAACTGGATCCCCATCTCTCACCATACCCAAAAATCAACCAAGATATATTAAAGACTTAAGTGTAACACCTGAATCTACAAAAGTACTAGAAGAAAACCTAGGGAAAACTTTTCTGGACATTGATCTAGACAAGCAATTTATGAGTAAGACCCCAAAAGTACAAGCAACAAAAACAAAAATGGACAAATGGGACTTCATTAAGCTAAAAAGCTTCCGCACAACAAAATAAATAATCAACAGAGTGAACAGACAATCTGAAGAATGGGAGAAAATATTTGCAAACTATGCATGTGACAGGGGACTAATATCCAGAATTTACAAGTAACTCAAGCAACTCAAGAACAACAACAAAACCCCCAAATAACCCCATTAAAAAGTGGGCAAAGGATCCAAACAGACATATTTCAAAAGAAGACATACAAATAACCAACAAGCATATGAAAAAAATACTCATGATTACTAATCATCAGAGAAATGCAAATTAAAACCACAATGAGATGTCTTACACCAGTCTGAATGGCTATTATTAAAGAGTCAAAAAATCACAGATGTTGGCAAGCATATGAAAAAAAAGGAACACATACACTGTTGGAGGGAATGTAAATTAGTACAACCACTATGGAAAACAGTATGGAGATTTCTTGGAGAACTAAAACTAAAAATTTGATCTAACAATCCCACTACTGAGTATCTACTCAAAGGAAAAAAAAATCATCATATCAAAAAGATACCTGCACTTGTGTGTTTATTGCAGCACTATTCACATTATCAAAGATATGGAATCAATCTAAGTGTCCATCAGTGGATGATTGGAATCATGTCTCTTACAGCAACATGGATATAACTGCAAGCCATTATCTTAAGTAAAATAACTCAGAAACAGAAAGTCAAATACCACATATTCTCACTTGTAAGTTGGAGTTAAATGATGTGTCACATGGACATAGAGTGTGTAATAATAGACATTGGAGACTCAGAAGGGTGAGAGGGTGGGATGGGGGTGAGGAATGAGAAATTACTTAATGAGTATAATGTACATTATTTGGGTGATGGTTACACTATAATCCCAGACTTCACCACTACACAGTATATCCATGTAACAAAACAGCACTTTTACCCATTAAAATTATACAAGTAAAAATAAAAACATAAAATAAAATTTTTAGAAAATGCAATGAGTTATCCAGCTGTTAAAGGCCAAGTAGGGAAAGTCACTGAACCCTTTAACTTATCCATCTTTCGTTTCCAGAGGGCAATTGCTCCACAGTGATGTGGCCCCCAGGGTCCCAGCTGTCTTCATTATCTTAGTGGGTGATTTCATTTGTGATAAAGAGTTCAAGTTCCAGAGTATACATGTTTGAGATTAAATTCTGGCTCTAACACTTAAACACTTGATCCTCCATTTCCATGGGTTCTGCATTCATGGATTCAACTAAACATGTATTGAAAATATTGGGGAAAAAAATCCCACAAAGTTCCACAAAGCAAAACTTGAATTTACTGCACACCAAGTACTACATTGAGTCTATGCAAATGAAGTTATATATAGGCATTTATTTTGTATTAGGTATTATAAGTAATCTAGAGATAATTTAAAGTATACAGGAGGATGCGCAGAGGTTATATGCAAATACTACACCATTTTATATAAGGAACTTGAGCCTCCGCAGATTTTGGTATTTGTAGGGGGTCCAGGAACTCATCCCCAACAAATACCATGGATGACTATACTTCTAAATTTCCATTTCCTCATCTATAAAAGGGAATAGTAATAATAATACTCCCTGATTGGGATGATGTGAGGATCCAATGAGATCATTTAAGTCAAGTAAGCACAGGGCCTGTCACACAAGAAGCCCTCAGTGCATGCTATAATATCTCTTGTTTCATTCATTTCTTCATCAAATATATATTAAGTGCCTAGTAGGTCTGAGCCAAGCCCTGTACTCTGTGCTACACAGAAATAAACCCAACAGAATCATCATCATGAGGAAACATATAACCCAGAAAGAAAGAGGTGCGTGCAGAGATGACAGTTGTAGCACAGCATGGAGAAGGCTGGGAAAGAGGAAGGCAGAGGCTGCTGGACCCTGGAGGAAGGTCGGCGGACCCAGGCTGCACCAGGCATGGCTTCTGGAGAGTTTGTCTCCTGATTTCCTTAAAAAGGGAGTAGAACCTAACTTGCCAGAGAGAAAGGTGGAGGACCGGAAGGACAGCTCAGAAAGGGAGCACAATGTGAGCAAAAGTAGGTGACGAGCAAGCAAGACAGTGTTTGGAGAAGAAAGACAATTATAGGGCTGCGGAGACATTACTCACGGAGCAGGGCCTGTGAGCGGCCAAGTTGGGGAGCCGTCAGGGGCCCCAGTTTTGTCAAAAGCACCAAATGGCATGGCCTCTCTCCAGGAGCAGTGGGGAGTCAGAAGAGGGCTCTGCATTCTAGAAGGGTCATTCTGGCATTGATGACAAGGGAGAGAGGGCCTGTGCAGGCAGAGTGACCAAGGATCCATGGCAGCAATCCAGGACATAACGGAGCTGGCTGAAGACAGTGGAGTCCAGAATAATTAAAAAGTAAAAGTGGCAGAACTCAGAGGTGGGTAGAATATAGATGGTGGAGGGAAAAATCCAGGTTAACCTTCTAGCTGGGGAGACCAAGTGGATGTGTCTCTAAAACAAAGCAAGCAGGAGGGAGGCAGGCGGAGGGAGGGAGGGTGAGGAGCTTGGATCCGGGGCAAGTTGGGTTGGACTGGCTTAAAGGATCAGAGGGGTTGCCTCAGGAAGAAGGGCGAGATGACCTTGCCGATGGGGGCAAAAGGAGGTGGCTGCACAGACAGAGCACCCCAGCAAGAAAGGGATAAGTCTTGCTCCTCCCACAGCTCCTGGGGCATGTCTCCCCCTCTACCATCCAGCACAGGTCCCAGCTGTGGCTGCCTGCAGCAACATGAAGGCATCATGGCTTTTCTAGCACTTACAGACGAGATGATCCTGGTGCCACGACAACTTCTCCACCGTTCCCCTTGGCTCCCATCTCTGCCCTCAAATGCATTCTTCTCCTCCCTGCTCCTCCTGCAGACCTTTCTAAAAGACTACGTAAATCAGATTACTTCTTTGCTTAATAATCTTCAATGCCTCCCTATTGCCTTCAGGATTCAAGTAAATCTCCTCTGCATGGCAGTTTAATAACTTTCTGCTCATGTAGTGTCTACATGTTTTACAAACAACTGAACAGAAAAAGGAACAAGTGCAGTTAGCTACCTGGATGTTTTAGAATGAGTAGAGAATCACTGCGTATTTTCATTATCCTTAAGTATCCATTCTATCGTGTGATACCTTGGTCCCTCATATTGCCAAGCACCAGTGTCCTAGAATTTCAGAAATGGGAAGGCTCTTGGACATCAGATAATTCCCTGAGTCTTCATGGTGTAGCCCTGCTTCTCTGTCTAATCTCCTCCCTTTCCACACCCTACTGCCAGTCCTTAGAGAGATTCACATGAACTTCAAGTTTCTTCTGCCATCCTTTGTCATATTTCTGAACTTTTAAATATGCTTTTTCTCTATTCCTCTGTCCCTAATGCCCTTTTACCTCTTATCCCTCCCTCCTTTTTTTTTTGCCAGACTAATTACTACTCATTATTTAGGACCGACTCATCTTAAAAATCACCTCCTCCAGAATCTTCCAGAAACCTTCTCCAATGCCTTTGGCTGATTTTGGTATCTGTTTTCCACACTCCCACAGCTGGGCTTCCTTCCCCGTCATATCACGTCTCATGCTGGTGAGTTCCTCAAAACCAGGAGCTGCATCTTGTTCATCGTGACATCACTACTGGTTAGCACAGAGACCCAGTGTGGAATAGGCACTCTATAATAGATAAACTAATTTCTCTGAAAACCCATGACTAAGTTTATTTCCTCATCATCAGGTTCATCTAGATGCCAGACAACTAACTGTTCAACACTTGCCTCCTCCAGAGTCAACGAGGCCTGCAGTAGCACCGCTTTATAAGCACAAGGATTCATTAACATACCAAGGGGGAGTCACTGTAGGAAGGATTGTTTGCTATAGTGTGGCACGAATGAGGTTGTAAACTGGAGCAAGTGGCCTTTGGGGAGTAAGCACCATTTAATTGTTATATCTTGCTGTCTCCATTATTCTAAGAAGCTAGTGTAGAAAATGAATTTAAAACAGTTAAGTCATTTCCCTAAAGAAAACAGTTTAATAACTTTCCTTTCAGATAGTGTCTACATGGTTTCTAAACAACTGGATGGAAAAGTAAAAAGCAGTTGCCCAGCTACTTTAGGCTGAGTAGGGATGGTCTCAGAATCCTCCAGCATCTTCAGCCCTTCTATTCCAGTAGGCAACACTCTGGCTCCAGAGAGTCCTGGCATTTTAGGACTAGAAAGGGTCTTAGAAACCATAGAATCCCACAGCCTCATTTCAAACATCGAAAAATGAATGTCCAGGCACACTTACAAGTACTTGTGTGCTGCATCCAATTAGGCACACACCTAAAATATCAAGAAACCAGAGAGTATTCCAAGAAGGTCAAGGTAATAAAATTGTCTTCTCCCGGGAGTTTTGGATATGAAGTCCTTCCCTCCAGGAGCTTAGAGCCAGTGGGGAAACAGATCATTTAAATGGGTAATCATAAGGAAAGTATAAGCAGAAGGAGTAGTTCACCCAGAACAGAAGGAACCAGCCCCAGCCTCTCAGATATGGAAATACGTAGACTAACACCCCAGGTACGAGTTAGCCAAGTAAAGAGGGTGGAGGTAGGTAGGTAGAATAGTGTCTCAGGTAAAAGAAATCACACATATGAAAACCTTGAGGTAAGAACTCATGGCAAATTTGGGAAATAGCACATGGTTCAGAAAATATGTACCATGAATTTGGGGATAGAGTGGGGAATGGTGAGAGGGAAAAGGGCGCTGAAGCCAAATTCTGAAGTGCGTTGTATAGTAATAGTAATGCACAGTAACACTAAGGAATTGAGACCTTTCCCTGAGGTCATGGGGAGAAACTGAAAGCGAGTGACATGACCAGATAATGCCTTTTCAAGTGATCACTGGCTGCAGGGTGGAGTCAGGACTGGAGAACCAATAGGAAGCTGTAGCCAGGCATGAGATGGACTGCAGTAGGGGCAGCAGGAATGGGAAAAAAACAAAACAAAACAATGGGACTTAAGAAATATTTAAAAGGTAGACTCAAGGGTTCTTGGTTATTGATTGATGTGGGAGGGAAGGAATAGGAAGGAGTCAAGGATAATATCAGGTTCTGACTTAGGTGGCTGGGAGATGCTGCACACTGAATGGAGAGCACTCAAGAGCAGGCACCAGTGTGGGGCAGGGACTTAGGAAGAACTGTCATTCATTGTGTACTTACTCTATGCCAGGCATTAAGATCAATGCTTTTCATTTTATTATCTCATCTACTCCTCACTACAACATTATAAATTAGGTAGTATTATTATGCCCAATATACAATTAAGATACTGAGGCACAGAGATACGTGTATTTTCCTTTTTCCCCAATGTCTCACAACTAATGAGAGGCTGAGCCAAACTCCAGACAGAGGATTAGGTAGAAATCAACAATGTGGTTAAGTTTAAAATGCTAACTAGATATGCAAATAGGATAGATAGCCAGAGTCTAGGTTTCAGGAGAGGAGTCCACCCTGGTGTCCTGGAGCTCAAGCAAGAAAGGGTTTCAAGAAAGAGGGAGTGATTGACATTGAGATACTGCTGAGAGATTACGACAGGTCTAAGAAGAGATTATTGTATTTGGTGACATGGAGGTTATTGATCTCAACAACAGTAGAATCAGCAAAGTGGTGGGGGCATAAGCCACTTGGGGTGGGCTCAAAAAATGGGAGGCAAAGAAGTGGGGTAGTGAATACAAACTTTCTCAAAGAATTTTGCTACAAGAGGGAGCCAAGGAATGGGGCAGTAGAGAGGAATATGGGGTCAGGGAAGGTTCTGTTTTTAATATGAGAGCAATTAAGCATCCTTGTATGCCAATAAGAATGAGCCAATAGAGAGAGAATGCAGATGTTACAGGGAAGAGAAGGGGACAACTATAGGAGAACACTCATAAGGAAGCCAGTGTAGAGGGGGAATGGTTTGCCTGAGAGAGGAGCAGGAGTAATGGATCCGTTGTTGCCTGGGGAAAGGCAAAGTGTTTGACACAAGTGCAGGTAGTTTGATGGATGTGCTGGTGGGAGGTTAAAACAGTTTTCTCCTTATTTCTTTTATTTTCCCAGTGAAAAAAAGAAGCAAGATTACAAGCTGAGAGTGAGATGCTAGAAGTTTTAGAAAAAAAGAAGTGTGAAATTATTGTTCAGATCTGGGGACCCACTTGAGATTTGTGAGGATAAATTTAAAATGAGATGCTGTGGTTTGAATGTGTCCCCCAAATTTCATGTGTTGGAAACTTAATCCCTAATGTCGCAGTCTTGAGGGCTTAGATCTTAGAGTCTTAGGTTATGAGGGCTAATGTTGCTAATGTGGAAGTGGGTTAGTAAGCATGGGAGTGGGCACCTGATAAAAGGAAGGGTTTGGCCCCCTTTCTCTCTCTCTCTCTCTCTCTCTCTCTCTCTCTCTCTCTCTCTCTCTCTCTCTCTCTCTCTCTCTCTCTCTCTCTCTCTCATTTAATGCCATATTATGACACAGCAAGAAGGTTCTCACCAGATACCGAACCCTTGATCTTGGTCTTCCTAGCCTCCAGAAGTATAAGAAACAAATCTCTGTTTTTATAAATTACTCTCAGGTATTTTGCTATAGCAGCACAAAATGGACTAGGACACAAGATCTGATCTTTTTCTCCAGCCATATTTAGTTTCTTAGAGGCAGAAAATTGAATTTAAATAACGGAATTAGGGTTTTTCCAGGAAAGTACAATAAAAGGAAGGAGGAGCCAGGGTGTATACAAAAAGTAAATATGATGATGAAACAGAAGTTTGAAAATAAGGGAAACAGTGGTGTTGGGTGGTGAAAATGTGGCAGGCTCAATGTTAGAGATCCCGGGGAGTCTAGAGACTTGCCAGGGTGAGGCACTAACAGAAACAAGTGGGAAAGCTGGCAGTGGTCAGCATTCACTTTGCATAGAGTTAAAACTTTGAGGTTGCTGTGATTACTCACAAGGTCTTCAGTGTGCCAAGGCAGAGGGTGACTGAGCTGGAGTAGAGGAAGGTATCATTGGAGATGAGTCACTTAAGCAACTGAGAGGTCAGGTGGTTGCATGACTCATTTCCATGCATGCTGAACTCACAAAAAATGATGGCAGGAGTAATGCAGGAGAGAAATACAGTGAGCCAGTTATCAAACCTTTAATGACTGATACCCAAAGAAGAGTGACACCAAACAGGGTTAGGAGGTATATAATCCAATCCAAGTCAAGAAAACTGGGACAGAAGCCCGTCGAGAAAGGCAAGGACAATAAGGTGCAGGGCAGACACCTACCTCAAGCCTAGGCTCTGAAGAGGAACAGACAGCCTCCACTAAGAAAGCTGCTGAGGAAATCATGTCCCTGGTGGAAATCAGGTGCCGGTGAGAGGAAGAGGTGGGGGATCACTCAGAGAAGAGGTATAGACATTCCAGAAGGTCTGAGGAAAGTGGATAGGAGGTTAGTAGATGGGGAACTTGAGCTACACAGAGCTGTGCAGAGCTGCATGAATGAGATAAGAGACTCACTGACAGAGGTCTACAGTAGGGGGAGGCCTGCTGGGATCAGTCCCGGTGGTCCCTAGGACTACTGTGTTATAAGTTCCCTTTGGGGTGTGCTGAACTTGACATGCCTGCAGGGCATCCAGGACATTGGGGTCCAGTGGGTGGTGGGACCTCTAGATCTGAGACTGAGTGGGAGAGGGCCAAGCAGGAGATACAGATCTGGGAGTTGGCAGCCTGCAGGCAGCTGTTGCAGCCATGGGAATCCATGAGACCACCTTGCAAGGGTGGGCTCCCTGTGAGATGAGAAAAGGACCTAGCACAGAACTCGCAGTAACACCAACATTAAGAGATGGCAGAGATGAGAAAAGCTACACAGGAGACAGAAGGAGCATCCAGGGGAGATGGAAGAGACTCAGAAGGCACGGTACTGTGCAGGCTGAGAGAACAGGACTGTGGCAAACACTGCAGAGAGTCAGCTAAGGTAAGGAGTGGAAACTTTCCATTGGATTTAGCAATACAGAGTCACTGGTGCCCTTGCTGAGAGCTGTTGCAGTGGCTCCATGGAAGAGGAAGCCAGGCTGCCCTGGGTAGGAGTGTGAGTGGAAGGAGGTGGAGAAAGTCATCCCACTGTGCAACTTCCCAGCTGTGGCACCTTGAATGACCTTGTCCTCTCTGAACCTCCATCTTCCAACTCAGAGATAGGGATATTAATACTGGTCTCATAGGATTGTTGTGATTAAGTAAAACATGATGTGTTTGACAAATAGTAGGTGTGCTACAAACAGTAATTATGGTAAACGCAACACATATTAATGTTGTTGCTTAGCTATGAAGGATTTGAAAAATAAGATTATAATAGGAATGGGATGTAGGGTTAGTAGATTTATTTTTGTTTTTTAATATGGAATAGATTCACTGGAGCAGCTTTAGAGATTGAAAATATAGCTATAAAAAGTGAAGAAAACTGTCCCTTGTTGAAATGAACCCATGACCTTGGCTGTATCAGCTCCTGTTACAAGGAATAGAATCGACTTGAAAATCCTCAAATACATTTGGAAAAGCTACGAGGGTTCCCAGAAAGTGAGGCTATTCAGAGACCTCTAGAATTGCCAACCACAGCTTCAATAGGCCTTATCACTCCAGTTATAATATGCTTTCTGGAACGAAATGTTGTTGATTATACGGCCAGGCTATGATTTTCTGATTCGTGCAACAATATCTCTCTGGAAGGAAGATAGATTGTCATGCATTGAATTCCTAATCCAATGCCTAATTTTGTCCAAGGTACTGTAAATCTTGATGTGTTACCTGAAGGGAAACTTTCGATTTCTGAAAAATGGATATTATAGCATTTTCTATGACCCAGAGAGACCTGTGCAGCAGGCGCGAGCCGCGCAGTATGGATTTTTGCCAGCCGCGTTAAGATGCTGAGTATAGAAAACAGCACGTGCTGGTCCTGACCAACTGTCACCCTGTGTCTGGGGTCCCCTCGCCTTCAGCAAAGTCAATTTCTGAACCTCTGAATAAAATAAAGTGCTGAAGGGTTAATTATGGATGTAAGTGTCACTGGGGTATTTTTGGTCTATCTCAAGGGTTTGTGGGAGAACCATCCAAACTTCAGCCACTTCTTCAGGCTTTGGAGGAGAGGACGAATGGGGTGGCAACTTCAGATAGGTTGCCAAGAAACAAACTCACCTATAATTTTCAAACTTAGTTAATTATCCTCCAGGAAGTCCTCCCTGACATCCCTAGGTTCAGCAGGATGGTGCGGGGAGGGCATATTTCTCTGTTCTCACAGCCTCCAGTGCTTAAACTCTTGAAGCTGTTATTTATTGAAGGCTCCAGAATTTTTTTATAGGGATGGGTTAATGGCTTCCATTTAGTGTGCAAGGGCTACTGGAAGCTGTAGTTTCCTATTCTTTTTCAAAGGATGGAGGAAATACCGTTGCCCATATCAACAATTATGGAGGAGGAAAATTAAGAAAAACTATAGCAATTGATGCAGTGCCTGAATGTTCTGAGTGCCCAAGAAGAGTTTGTTGAAAATATTTAATTGATGGATTAGTTTTATCTGTGATCTGAATCGTGTCTTGACCCTTGGGTCTTTGAGCTCAAGCCCCTGCATAGGTATTTCCCTCCATACTACTCTCCTTTGTCCACTGCTGTGAGGAGTGCTGGAGGAAGAGAGGGCAGGTTGAATTGGTATAAACTAGACAAAATGTGTGATTCTATACTGGTCTCCAAGGAGATTTTTGAGAGTAAAGATGAAGGGAGGGCACTGTAAGTGGTAGAGGTCTGAGCAAAATGGTGAGAGGATGGAATAGGGAATGGTCTAATTTGACTGGAGTATGAGGCAGGGGGTGGAAGGAAGGGAATCTAGGCCTGTATTCAGGACTTTGGATGGAATTCAGTAAGCAGCACAAACCACTGAAGGTTCAAAAGCAGAGAAGGATTGACAACAATTGTTATTTACAAGACATGATTGCCTGAGTTTGTATTAAAATGATAGCTTTCTTAAGTGTCCATTGTTTGAATACTGAGCATTTTTAAGATTAATCACTGTTTCTTGCAAAATGTTATTACTACGTATGGTTCTATTTCATAGATAATATAAAAAAGGTCATCTGGATGTATTTTCTAGCATGAATCATCCATTTGCATGACAAATTTGTAATGAAATCCCACATATCACACTGCACTAGGCACTGTGAGGATATAAAAATGTGTGGAATCAGACTTCTGCCCTCCAGAAGCTGAAAACCTGGAGGAAAGATGGGGTAACTACAATACACTACAAGAAATATCTGATTTTATCAAGCTTCTTGCAGTTGTACGTAGCAGAAACCTATTTAAATTACTTAAAATAAGCTACAAGCACAAGCCATGAAAGCACTCACTGTAAAGACACAGATGTGACGCAGGAGTCCCAGGAGAGGGGGAGAGCAGCTGGGCCTCCCCAAGGGAGGCCCAAAAGAGGAGAAGATGCTCCCCGGCCCTGCCTCCTGCCTCATTCCTCTCTCCGCCAGTACCCTCTGCACACAGGGCACATGGCTGCGCCACTGTGCTTTGGTTCCAGCCTCAAAACATGGCTTGAAAGCAATGCATCTCAGGCCCAAAGTAGCACTCCCAGCACAGAGAGTCCAACGGGCCCACACCGGCCCATCTTCCTCCAGCCAACTGCAGGAGAGCACGTGGAGATGGCTGATGGAGGACAAACAGCTTCTGAGCTCTTCCTGGGGATGTGAGGGGTAACCTGCTGAAACAGGAGGCATTTGTGAGGTAGAAAGACACCCCAAAACATATCTTCCTTGCCACTGTGGTCTCAGGAGCTTAGAGGGCAAAGTGACCTGAGAGTTCAGAGGAGGATAGAATCGCTCACGGCCAAGAAGTCCTTGGAACCCTTCCTGAAGGAAGACACTTTGAGTTGTGCCATGGACGGTCACAGGGTTTAGACTTTCAGACATGTGCAACGGCTTCCTAGCTGGAGGGAAGGCACCCACTGGCAAACAGAGATTGGTCAGAGAGAACACACTCCTCTCTCTCTCTTCCCTATCTCTCTCTCTCTCTTTCTCTCTCTTTCTCCCTCCCTTCCTTCCTCCCTGTTTCTCTCTCTCTCTGTCTGCTGCATTCTCTATTATACTGCCTCCTTTCACATTGCTTTCTTCTCTTTCTCTGCTTCTGTGTGCGAGTGACCAGCCATATCTGCTCCCAACCAACTTGTACAATCTTTGCCAGGTCACCTGCCTGACAGAGACTTACTGAATTCCAATTCCAAATGCTTGGGAGAGAGAATCTGATTAGCCCAGCTTGGGTCAGGTGTTTATTTCTGCCTCGATTCTGCTGTGGCCAGGCAGGCAGGAAGCGGAGGCAGGGAAGTGTCAGGTGGTTATAAAGATGATTGTATGCCACTGATCAACAGAGCACTGGAGCCCTGGCCAGTGGGGGAGAAAGAAGAAAAGAGGTAAAAAGACTTGGAATAAATAAAATGCTCACTATTTGGAAACATTATAAACATCTACCTAGAAACACCATCAGAATCAAACAGAATACAAGAGGTTGGTGAAGTTACAGGATTGAAGAGCAATCTCAAAAATCAGCATAATTTCTTTACAGCAGTAATAATCAACTAGCAAACACAGTTTCAAAAAAGGTACAATTCACAATAGCTACAGAAGCCATAAAATATGTAAGAATAAAAAACACCTATAGGGAGAAAAAAATTAAAGTTCTAATAAATAAGAACACATGTATATATGATGATCTGAATAAATGGAGACCCATATCAAGGTCATGAATGGGACAACTTAATATTGTAAGAATGTCAATTTTCCCAAACTAGTCTATAAATTCAATTGCAGTTCCAATCAATTTTCCAAATGGAGTTTTAAAGGAATTTGATAAATGTACTTTATAATGTTCATAGAAACAGGAGAACTGAAAGAATTTCCTCTGAAGCATGCTGGTCCTGCACAAACAGTGGCTGCCATCAGCTGAGGACAGGGCAGGATTGCTGAGAACCTTGTGAAGCACCCTGAGCCTCAGCAGGTGCATTGCAGCCGCCTTCTGAAAACTGGAGCAAGGCAACAGGGCAGAGAGAGATCTGCTGAGGCACAGAAGTCAGGGTAGGGACAGAGACCAATGTGAACTACCCACTGCAGACAGAGCTCCCATGGCTCCGAAAACTTGTAGTTGAGCTATGAAGTATGAGGAGATCCCCAGAGCCTTGGATCCCTGGATCCCCAGCCATACTGGAGGGGAAGTCTTGATTCCACCCTCAAAATATTTGAAGCTGGTGGTATATTGAATCAAATTAAGGGTGCAAGCAAGCCCGGACCCAGCTGAACCACAGATTAGATCAGCAGCCTGAGAAAAGGAGGACCATGCCTTTTCCTGGAGGATACAGTTATTCACCTCAGTCTCTATGTCTCTTCTTACACAATGGCTGCAATATAGTTTTAAAAATTATGAGATCCAGGAGCAATCAAAACAACATGAGGCATGGTCAAGAGAGGAAACAGCAGACTCATTTGTTTAAAAAACAACCTCTCAACAAACTAAGAATTGAAGGTGTATTAGTTTCCTATTGCTTCTGTAAACATAGGAGCTTAAACAACACAAATTTATTATCTTTCAATTCTAGAGGTCAGTAGTCCAAAATGGGTTTCACTGGACTAAAATCAAGGGTTGACAGGGCCATGTTTCTTTCTGGAACTTCCAGGGGAGAATTTTCTCCCTTCTATTTTCTGTCTCTTAGAGGTCACCTACCTTCTTGGCTCATAGCCTCTTCCTCATCTTCGAAGCCACCAACATTGATTGGATCTCTCTGATCATTTTTCCAGTAGTTCCATCTCCCTCTGAGCCTCTTCATCTTCCTTCTTCTTCTACTTTTAGGACTGTTGTGATTACTTTGGGCCCATCCAGATAATCCAGAATAATCTATTATTTTTAAGATCAGATGATTAGCAACTTCAATTTCATCTGCAACCTTAATTCCACTTTGCCATGTAGCTTAACATGTTTTCAGTTTCCTGGAATTAGGATGTGGATATCTTTGAGAGCCATTATTCTGCCTATTACAGAAGGAAACTTTCTTGATCTAAGGCAATGGTGACAAACATTCAACTAAAATGACATTTCATGGCAAAACATTGAGCATTTTTCCCTAAGATTGGGAATAACTGTCCCCAAATATTTCTTCTCTCATCACTTCTATTCAACATTGTACTCAGTGCAATAAGGCAAAGAAGAAACGGCATAAAAATTGGAAAGGAAGAAGAAAAATTGTCTTTATTCACAATGACATAAAATTTTGTATGTAGAAAATACTATGGAAGGCCGGGTATGGTGGCTCACGCCTGAAATCCTAGCACTCTGGGAGGCTGAGGCGGGTAGGTCATTTGAGCTCAGGAGTTCGAGACCAGCCTGAGCAAGAGCGAGACCCTGTCTCTACTAAAAATAGAAAGAAATTGGCCAAACAACTAAAAATGGAAAAAAAAAAATTAGCCAGGCATGGTGGTGCATGCCTGTAGTCCCAGCTACTCGGGAGGCTGAGACAAAAGGATTGCTTGAGCCCAAGAGTTTGAGGTTTCTGTGAGCTAGGCTGATGCCACGGTACTCTAGCCCAGGTAACAGAGTGAGACTCTGTCTCAAAAAAAAAAAAAAAAATACTATGGAATCTCCTAAATTTAGTAAATGACTTTAATAAGTTTGAAGGATATATCAATACTCAAAAATTATTTATATTTTTATGAATTAGCATGAACAATTAGAAAATGAAATTTTAAATTAAATACCTAGGATGAATCTAACAAATGATAGACTTCTATACTAAAAACTATAGAACATTTCTGGGGGAAAATTAAAGAAAAATAAATAGAAAGATAACACCGTATCCATGGATTATACTATTCAAGATTGATAAAATTGTCCATTCTCACTATACTAACCTATAGATTTAGTGCAATACCAAACAAAATTCCAGAAGTATTTTTAAAAGAAATTTAAAAGGTGATTCTAAAATGTATATGGATGGAGAAATTACTACATTTTGCTTATAAGTTTTTGTTTGGGTACAGCAGAACAGCAAAAAGTTACAAATGTAATACTGATTTTCTATATTAATTGCCTAAATCCACATTTTCGATAAGCCTATACAGTTTTTGTAATTTTTAATTTTTTTCTGTTTTTGTTCCAATTATATTAACTGCAATGTAATTGTATGTTTATTGACCCTAATAATAAAAAATATAGCTTATTTTAAAAAAAAATCAGAAGTCACAGCTTCTCCAGATGAGAAGGAACCTCACAAAACTTACAACAAATACCAAAATGTTAACTCTGCCTGTGTTAATGTCTTGGAAATATGTAATATGATCCATACTGTTTATTCCATGTTTTCATTTTTAAATGTTTATTTTGACATTAATAAATGAATATATTTCAAAAAATAAAATAAAATAAAATATATGGAAATGGAAAAAAAAACGTAAAGGGTGTAGAATAGCCAAAACAATATTAACATAATATTGGAAAAATATTATGGAAAAATATTAACATAGCTGGAGGATTTAGATTGCTTGATTTCAAAACCTACTATAAAGTTACAGTAATCAAGACAGTGCATTATTGGCATAAAATAAATATTTGCAGATCAATGGAACAGAATAAAAAATCCAAAAATATATCTAAACATACATCGATTTTTGACCAAGGCACCGAAGCAATTCAATGAGGGAAAGAAAAGTCTTTTTAATAGAATGTGCTTGAATAGCTTGATATTCCTATGGGGAGAAAATTAAGCCTTGAAATCTCTATCTCAATCCATATCCAAAAAAATAATCTGAGAAAGATTATAGACCTAACTATAAATGCTACAGCCATAAACTTTCTTGAATAAAATAAGACACAGGAGTATGTCTTTGTGGCCATGGGTAGGTGAAGATTTCTTAGTAAGATCTCAAAAAGGACTAATTATAAAAGAGAAGAGAATGATAAATTAGTCTTCCATAAGATTAAAAATTTCTGCTGATCGAAAAGTTCCATTAAAAAAATAAAAGAGTAAACCACAAACTAGAAAAATATTTACAACGTATTTATCAGATAAAAGACTCATATCCAACAGACTGAAGTGGGGAGGAAGTGCTGAGAACTCCTATGAGTAAACAATGGTAGTAATATTCACTGGGTGCTGGTCAGGTGGGGGGTGGAGGGGTGGGGAGGGTAAACCCACAGCTAATGGAAACGGGGCACACTGTATGGGGGAAGGACATGCTTGCAGCCCTGGCTTGGGCAAGGCAAACACATGTCATGTAACCAAAATGTTCGTACCCCCGTAATATCCTGAATTAAAAAAAAGAAAAAGAAATCTAAGAAAGAAATGAACGAAAGACCTGAAGAATTACTTTACAAAAGATTAGCCAATAAGCACATGTAAAGGTGATCAATATCATTACTCATCAGGGAAATGCAAATTAAAATCATAACAAGATACATTTCACACCCACTAGAATAGCTTCTATCTAAAAGACTGACAATATCAAATATTGATGAGGATGTGGAGCAACTGGAACTCTCAGGCATTGCTGGTGAAATGTAAACTGCTATGACGATTTTGAAGAATAGACTGGCAATGTCTTATAACGTTAAATATAAGTCTGCTCTAAGATACAGTAATTCTTATTCTAGGTATTTACCAAAGAAAAATGAAGCATACGTGTACAAAAGGACTTCAATAATAATGCTTACGATGACCTTTTACATAGCATAAAAAAAATTGGGAGCAACGTAAATGCCTATTGATGGCAAAAGGAAAAACAAATCTATTCAGCACTAAAAAAGAATGAAATACAAATACTTGCAACAATGATGAATCTAAAAAAGAAACTAGATCTAAAAGAATATGGATTGTCTAATTCCATTTATATGATGTTCTAAATCAGGTAAAACCAATCCGTGGTAGAAGTAAACACAAAATGATCATGGTTGGGAAGGGATTGACAGAGGTCGCAAGGAAAATTTCTGGGGTGATAAACATTCTATATCTTAAGGTTGTCTCAGGTAATTATAGATTTTTGTTTTTCCATAGAAATTAAGACATAATTTTACATGTAACAAACATGAAAAGATCATAAGTGTTCAGTTTTGTGAATTTGAAAACTATATATAGCTTTTGATGTTTGCAAGGTATGCCTCAATAATTTCTGTGGAAGAATAAAAATCTTTAGTTAAATAAGATGACCTTAAAAAAAAAAAAAAGGACGCAGAGGGCTTTATCACACAATAAAATATACTATACATCCATAATACTAAAAGTAGTCTACTATTGGTCTACAAATGGAATACAGAACAAAAGAGCAGAATAAAGAACTAATACAGATCCATTATTATATTTCTTATATGATAAAGTGACACTACAAAGAAAATATAGTTTAATAATAGTGCTGGAAAAACTGGAACACAAGAAAAATAAATCTGGATTCCTACCTAATATCACTTTATTGCAAATGGATGAAAGATCTAAATGTGTAAGACAAACATCTAAAATGATCAGAATAAAACGTAGAAGAATATTATTGTGACATAGAGGTAGGAAAGCACTTCCTAAACAATACTTCAAAAACACAAACCACATACAAGAAAACAGATGGATTCAATCATATCAAAATTAAGTATTTTTCAGTTCAATGAAAGACATCTAGAAAGAGGTAACAGATGAGAGAATGAAAGAATATATTTGTGGCATTTACTATCAACAAGAAATTTATTATTTAGAATATATAAGAAACTCCTTCATGTCAAAAGGAAAATAGACAGCAACCCCAAATTAAAAACGTTCAAAGGATATGATTTAGCAATTTATCGAGAAAAAAAAACTCAAAGGGCTAGTAAGCATAGGAAGAGATGCTCAAACTCATTAATAATCAGAGAAATGCTAATTAAATAACAAAGAGCTTAGAAGTTATTGGACTGGTAAAATTGGAAGATTGGATAATGCCAAGTGCTGGAGGAAATGTGGGTGCACAGAAATTCCCTGTACTGCTGGTGGGAGTAGTCCAGCCATTCTGAACAACAGTCTGGTGATACTTAGTCAAATTAAGTTTACAGATACCTACAGCCCAGCTACTCTGCTTCTTGGTTGTATGCCCCAGGAAATTCTCACACGGGTCCAAGGGACACAAGCATGAGGATGTTGAGCTGTTTCAGGTTGTAGGGGTTTAGGAGAGTGGTTAGACAAACCATGGTTGGTGCTCACCATGGTGTTGTACTAGTCAGTGGTTGGCAGCAGAGGATCCAATGTGTCAATGGCAACAAGGACAGATCTGGAAAACACAGAGCTCAGTAAAGTAAGAAAGAGAATAAGATATATAACACAACACCATTTAGGTCAAAATACGCCATTTGCAAAAGGATGCATATTAAACACTTCAGAATGATTGGCTAAGGGGGGAAGCAAGAGGGGAAAGGGAGTGGGGAAGGGAGAATAAGGAAGTGAATGAAAGAAGAAAGGGTTCGTGCGTGGTCCGGTGATGGGCACAAGCCATGAACTGATGAGGAGGGCCAACTCAACCTTCTGCACCCAAGGCCTAAAAACTGTTTGTAGGAATTCCTTCCCAGGGGGAAGAGAGCAGTTATCCAGGAGAGAAAACCTAGGCTGTGAAGTCACCAGGTTACTGGGGGTCCACAATCCACCAAGTGATTGCACAGGAAGTGCATTCATCCTCAATTTTTTTAAAAGAAGAAATTGAAATTCAGAGAAGCTAAACAGCTTGCCCAAGGTCACAGTTTGTACGAGGCAGTGCCAGCATTCAGAGTCAGTACCAAAGTGAGTCATCACTTGACTGCGGCTGCCCTGGCCCAAGTCGACGTTCTCTCTCCCTGGACTGTTGCCGCAGTCTCCTCTCTGGCCTCTGCCTCCCACCACACCCCACAGCCCATTCCACACAGCAGCTGGTGCAGTTCCTTAGAAATTTACGTCAGATCGTGTCACTTCCCAGCTCAAAATCCTTCAAGGCTGCCCCAGCCCCACATTATTCAGAATGAAATCCAAAACGCTTCCATGTCCTACAAGCCCCCATATGGCCTGGCCCCTGCCTAGCTTTCCGCTCTCATCTCTGATCACGCTCCATCTGGCTCTTTCAGCTCAGCCATATTGACCTCCTTCCTGTTTCTTAAACACTCCCAGAACATTCCACCCTCAGGTCCTTGGCACTAGTCTTTTCCCACATTTTTACATGGTTTCTGCAGCACTGCACTCAGGTCTCTGCTCAGATGTTACCTCTTAAGAAAGGCATTCCTGACCCCCTTACCTCTAATGAACCATCTTCTACCCCAGTCATTTTGTAATGCCTTACTCTGCTTTGTTTCTGCCACTTATCCCTACCTGATAGCACGTTATCTACATTTTTATTTGTTGGTTTATTTTTGTCTCCCACATTAGAATGAGGGCAAGACACTGCTCTAACCTGTGTGTTCTGCACAATGCCTGGCCCATGATGAATCCTCATTTAACGTGTGTGGGTGTAATATTTGGATGTCTGAGCCAGAATCCATGTTCTTTCCCTATGGTGCCACCCTTGGTTCCCAAACAGAAATGGAGAAAGGAACATGGGGGCAAATGGGGACAACAGTGAGGACCCTTAACCAGGAAGCCGGTGTGCAGGTCCAAGAGGAAATCCCAGAACCTGACAGTGCTGAACAAGGCTGGGGGCAGGAGGAAGAACTGGTAGGAACTAAGATTTTAGGGTCGAAACTCTCTGACCCTTCTTTTTCTGCCTTCAGAAAAGATGAAAACCAAACTGACCAACCAATTCCCCTGTCCCCAGATCAGCCAATGCCTCTGAGACTGTTCTCATGAGCCCCAGGGAAGAGAGATTTCATAACTGCTTTGCAAAATCCCTTTCCCAAGTCTAACGACCATCACAATAAGAAATCCATCCTTATTACAGGCATAAATTTATCTTGCTGCAATTTTATTCCATTTTCTCCAATAAAATATACTAGATCAGCAGTCGCCAACCTTTTTGGCACCAGGGACCAGTTTCGTGGAAGACAATTTTTCCACAGACCGAGAGTCAGTGGGGAGGGGGTGTCGTGGGCGGGGGGGTGGTGTGCAGCCCAGGCAGTGATATGCTGCCCATTTCCTAACAGGACATGGACCTGCACTGGGCCGTGGCCTGGGGGTTGGGGACCGCAATATTAGATAATCAAAAAATAAATAAGAGGGTAAAGTACTATGGAAATATAACACATTTACACAAGTCAAATAGGAGATCTTCCCCAGGATTGTAATAATGCTTCTCTTGTTAATCCCAGCTAGCTCTCAGAATGTAGCTCTTAGGGCTGAGCTCGGCATCAGCTTCCACAAAAACGCCACTTGCTGTACGTCTCTCCTAAGAGACACTATTGACAGGACCGTTAGAAGAGATTCCTTTGTAGGAAGGAGAGCAAATCTTTTCTCAAACAATGTATTGCCCTTCTGCTAAAAGCACATCCACTGTTCATTTTCACCCCCACTAAATGGTGGTAGTCAGAGCCCCAGAAGAACTCTGGCCCAGCTATAAAACCCAACTGGCCCCCCAAAAGGACACTGAGCTAGTCTCCCTCCAACATCACCTGAAATGCCATCCTCGTGGGTTCATCCCTTTGAGTTCGGCATTGATACTCCAGGTTCTGCATCTCAAATATCAACAGGTAAAGATGGGAGACAAGAATCCCTAATGTCTCAGCATAATGGGCATGTGTTGCTTTTGCTGCATGAATTCAGTTGTCCCTCTTCTGGTAACTTCTATTTACATGTTTCCCACATGTACACCTGGATTTCCTTGCAGTAACCATCATCAGTCATGTTATTTTTTGCCACAATGACAAAGCAAACAATCATAAAACATTAGTGTTTACAAAAATAAGCATTCATTGTGCACATGACTGGGATCAGCTGTGATCTTGTCTGGGCTTGCTGACATCTCTGAGGGCCATCTGGCTGTTTGTTAATATGGGCTTGCCTCCGCTAGGGAAACTGGTTTGGTTCGAGTTTGTTACATGTGTCTATCATATGCCTGGACATGTGCTCATGCTGATGGCAAAGGTGTGAGAGAGCATGCAAAAATACACAGAGTCTCTCGAGGCCTAGGCTCAGAAGTGGCACGCCAACACTTCTGCCTCTTTCTATTGACTGAAGCAAGTCACAATAGTCCAAAGTCAGAGTGCAAATTTTACAATCTACCACGTGATCCGATTGGTTCAGGAGGGACTGGCCCTGCCCTCTTCCTTCTCTAGAGCATGCCAGGGTTCAGGACTAGCCAATAAGACCTTAGCCCACCTCTCCTCTGCCACAGTTATTGCTTAAGTCAAAAAGAGTCACATATGGGACTTCTGTTCTACACTTTTTATTATTATTATTACTCCAAAGACTATAATATACATCCCTGACTTATTTTAGTCTAATATTAATTTGTACTTATGCCACTATTAGACAATACAAGGACTATAGAGTACTCTAACTCCATTTGTCCTCTCCTGCTTTGGGGCTATCGTTGTCTTGTATTTTAATTTTACATGTTTTAAATCCACAAGTCATCATTATTATTTAATAAAGTCAATATTCATTTACATTTACCCACATATATATTTTTCAGATTGAATAATTTTTATTGATCTATCTTCAAATTCACTATTCAGAAAACTGCCATTTTCTGTTAAGTCCATCAAGTGAATTTTTAATATCAGATACTGGGTTTTCTTAGTTCTAAATGTTCCATTTTGCTCTTTTTTGCAATTTCCACTTCTCTGATAAGATTTTTCTATCTTTTCATTCATTGAGAGCATATTTTCATTTACTTCATTGCACATAGTTATAACAGCTCCTTTAATATTCCTGCCTCCTAATTCAAACATCTCAGTCATCTCAGAGCTGATCTCGGTTAACTGTCCTTTCTCCTGAGACCGAATCTCATTTCCTTTTACTTCATATGTTGAGTAATTTGGGGTAGTGCCCTGAATATTTGAATGATATGCTGCAAAGACTCTAGATTTTGTTACATTTCTCTGAAGAATGCACAGGTTTTTGTTTCAGCAAACAATTAATTTGTTTAGATACAAACTAAAAACTCTGGTGTTTTAGGATATCTCAAATTTCATTTATTCTTTTATTTTTATCTGGGCTTCTTTGAGTCTCACACCAGTCCCCTTTCTTCATGTTTCAACTCTCCAAAATCTTCCTATTTTTGTTTACTATTTAGTGCCTCTAGGTCACTGAGTTTGTTTGTTATATTTTTCCAGTATTTATAGTTGTTTTCTGTGAGGTTGTTGAGTGTTATAGGAACCTATTAGCCCATATCCTACATATTTACTCTTTTCATTTGCTCTTCATTCCTTCCTTTATCTCCATGTTTTTACCCAGGATAATTTTTATTCTGCCTGAAAAATTCACTTTAGTGTAGTCCTTCAGATAGTGATTATTTAATTTAATTGTGATCTGTCTTAAAGTTTCCCCTTTCACCTTTATTTACACACCCCTGGCTAAACTCACGAAAAACAGAAAAGAAAAGTCTCTGATATGCTCCCTCAGGAACAAAAAAGGAGAAGTTACAACTGATGCCAAGGAGATTCAAGATAGAATTTATGAATATTACAAAAATCTCTATGCACACAAACTGGAAAATGTGGAGGAAATGGACAAATTTTTAGAAACACACAGCCTCCCTAGGCTCAATGAGGAAGAAATAGAATTCCTGAACAGACCAATATCAAGGACTGAAATTGAAACAGCAATAAAA